>JAJHSJ010000458.1:0-42856 GCA_021015155.1 Magnolia officinalis
AAGAGAATTTGTCCTCCTATAGGAGATTGAATAAATTCAACCTTCCAATATCATAAGTTGTATTTTGATTTTTGTTGTCTGACATGCACTAAATCTAACAGATAAATTTTAAAAAAAGAAAGAAAGAAAGAAAGACATCCGCATAACCTGTCCTAGCAAATGAATCCAATGATGTTTCAGTCTTGAATCATTTTCTTTGATGCATCATTGTCCACATCCATGTTTTAGTTGCTCTCTATTAAAAGTAATGATTTTCATTGACTGATTATATGAAAATCTCGTAGGTGATAGTTTGATTGGTTTGGTTTGAGATATAACCAAATAGGCTATGTTATGTTATCTGTTGTTTCATTTACCTTCTTTTGGTGATCTTAGAACCAGTTCTAAAACCCAGACCCAACTCCTGGCTATATGATCAGATTGGTTCTGGATTGGAACTGGCTGGCGAAGCGGCCATATCACTATAACACCCAGTTAGTTGAGCAGAAACAATTTGTAAAAGAAAAAAAAAAAACTATATCAGTTAAAGCTCATGCGCAGGACTTGAAAATCAGACGGTTTCACTATGCAAATAATGGAATACTTGTTATTTATTTATTTCTATTTTTATGATCTTAGATTGAGCAGATTTTCAGGCTGAAATGAAACAGAGTTGGGTCTAACTAGATGCACTGGCGGTTGGATCAAACCGTCGCCCAAGTCCAATCTATGTTTTAAACCATTGCTTAGAATAATCTTAGGATGTCATTTAAACAGTTCAAAAAATAAACAAACAAATAAAATGAAGTACAGAAGGAAAAAAAATTCACCTTGGGCTTCAAATGGAAAGCCAATGTCTGGTTCTGATCAATAAGTACAAACACTGCCTCAATTTCCAACTATGCAGATGTCGAATTCTCATGAGAGTCCCAAAGTTGTGAGGTCAGTGTTATGAATGACTATACTGATAAAAGCATCATTTGTGAATGCTATTGGAAGATTGGAGCCTGTAACATAATGTATAGTAGAGCTTGCAGCTGAATCTCCATAAGGCATCCTTCGTACTCCTGATACTGTTGCTAAATTTCAGGTATAGTTATCAATTTTCTGTTGCGTTTATCTCTACTCTCCATCTAGTCTTGCACACAACTTGAATTTTGTTACTTGCCATTATCATAATTGTTTATTGTATCCTGTCCTCACTGTTGCTTTCTTTTTCTTTGAGACTATATCCTACGCAATCTCTTACTCATTTTCATTTTTTTTCTCTATTGGCATTCTGAATCCATGGCTTCCTCTATCAATAATAAAGAAATTGTATAAGCACATTATTTGTTTGTGTCTGTTTTCCAACATTGCCAACTTGAGACAAATTTACTTCTCAGGATATGTTAATGCTGTTGATATTGTGCAGAGTGTTTCAGTGCAAGCTGGGCAAACACCACCACTGTTATAGTACTTTGGGACATTGTTAACTAGAGGAGAACTCAATGCCTTTGAATATTTGGAATTATCCCACCTAGTTGTGAACCAGAATAAAAAGAATATTTTGAAGAATTGGTTGGCTGAGAACAAGCTTGAGTGTAGTGAGGAACTAGGGGATCTTGTGAAGGTTGGTTTGGAACTTTTCCTTTCCTAGTCACTCAAGCTATGTGGCGGTTTGTTTGTTTTGAAAACTTTAAATAGACCATTAATTGTTTTGTTGATTGTTGTCTTGATGGATGTTAAATGGGTGAAACATGCACAGGTTCAATCATTGGTTGATTATAATATTGTTAGCTTTTGTTGGTAGAAACTAAATTTAGCCTCGATTATTGGTTAATGATGTTAAAAATTGAATTTAGCCTTGGTTGATGCCAAAAGAGGCTAAATCCATCTTTAGTCTTGGTTTTGCCTCAGTTACCTAAACTGAGACTACAACTCCCGTGGTTAAATGCTTTAACCTCGGTTGTTGAGAATCGAGGTTAAAAATAGTTTTAGCTTCGGTTGGAGGCAATTGAGGCTAAATTTGGATTTAGTTTCAGTTGAAAACAATGGAGGCTAAAATTTTGATTTAGCCTCATTTCGAGAAAACTGAAGCTAAAAAGGTCTTTTAGCCTCACTTGAAGAAGCGAGGCTATAAAAGTTATTTTAGCCTCGGTTGCTAAAACTGAGGCTAAAGCCTTTAACCACGGGGGTTTCAACCTTGGTTTGGATAACTGAGGCAAAACTGAGGTTAAAGGCTTTAGCCTCAGTTTTTAACCTTTTTAGCCTCAGTTTTGAACTGAGGCTAAAGCCCCCTTTTCTTGTAGTGATTCGAGATTCAAGTGGGCCATATCACAGGGGATTGTGGGGCATGGGGTGCTACCACCTCCTTGCAGCAGTTGAGGTCCCACTCGTTGGACCCACCTTGATGGATGTGTTTCATCTGTGCCGACCATCTGTTTTCCCATAGCACGTTAAGCCATGGGCCTAAAAATCAGGCCGATTCATACCTCGGGGGTCTACACCGCCAGGAACTTGTGGGGGTGGAAACCCCCTAGATTTGGCACCTTGGATTCAGAATCCTTGTAACCCAAATGAATTATGCATAATATATTTGCATGGATTTGAGTTAATTACTAAATCAATTTTGGGTTTGATTTAATTACTAAATTAATTTTAATATCTCTAATTAGTGTACGAATGTAATGTTTGACACAATGATTGTAATAAGTCAATTGAAACATATACTTTGCATGGAAATAATGAAATCCCAAGTTGTGGATGGGCCATTAGTTCCTGATCACATCTGAGTGACTAGCCAATGGTTTGTAACCCTCGATTTACATTGACAATGTTCAGACGTTGCAGAACATCGTATTACAATAATTATAGTGATGCGGTTGATAATCCGATTGTGTTGGGATATCATCAGTGGGCCATGTGCCCAATAAATTAATAGCCTAGTGACACACATGTTACACATATGAGTGTTTATTCAGGCCGTTCCAAGTGGGTCATGCCTTGGTTTATGTATTTTTATCCATGCCTTACTTCTAGTTGCTAGTCCTATTTAATGTATATGCTACATGAGGAGTCGATGTTAGTCTAACATGAATTACACCACATCGACCTTTACATTACTAATGGGGTCTGCCATTCGAGTCCCACTCTTTGAATATACCGGGCCAATTAAGGCTGATTATCCCATGATATATTTGATACCATGCTAGTGTACTTAGCCTGATAAGACACACATATAACATGCTTAATGTAATGGATATCATGCCCATTCATATGCCCATATATATCATCTATGTGCTTGTTATGGGGATGATTGATCATAACATGTCTTTCGGCTTAAGATACATAGGGGACCCTATATGAGATAGGGTCGCCCCACATGATCGTGTGATATGCACATGTTTGGTGCATGACTTGACTAGTATGACTTATATATTTCGCATTCTGTATGTCAAGATTACCTTCACACCCTAACAACATCGGGTTTGTGGCCACCACAGTCATACCGTAGCTGGCAGCATTGGATACCAAAAATACGTTCTAGCACTTGTGCGTTATGGATGTCCTTGGGTGAAAGTCCCTAAACCCTGTAGTACCAATAAGATGATCCAACGCGGAGATCGGGTGGATAACATGAGCACCTGAGTGCCAAATACTAGTAGGTCGAGTATCTCATTGTGTCGAGGTCAGTTGGAAAGGGGTGTGACCTTATCCACCCGGGTGTAGGGGGCTACAAGCTATGTCGAGTCTAACCAACTTGTGAAATGGGTTTGCTATCGACAAGCCGGGTGGGCATTGACATACCATTGACGAGGCGGACAGTGAGGTATTTTCCACTCACTTGGTCATGCACACGATGGGCGATGGCCAGTGTCGGAGTGTACTAGACCTCAGTGATTTTTCCCGTTATGAATGGTTCTGATACGTGGACTGGTTGATGATTGACATGTTTGCGTTGCATCTCTGGCATATGACACTCGGCCACGTGGCCCTTACATTACATAGCATTGGTATGACTAGCAGCATTCATGGACTTGGTACCTTAGCCCTCTATAATTTTCTACTTACTCTGATATCTATATTCTTGTCATATGCATTGTGCATGCACATATGCACTCTATTGAGCTACGTAGGAGGCTTATAGACGTTTGTTTACACTGCAGGTGATGCTAGGGCATACCAGCAGCATTGAGCCCGTAGTATTAACTTGATCTTTTGGATTTTTTAATTACATATTGTATTTTTCTTTCCAGCATTGTACTCAAAGATTATGTAGTGGATGATGATGATGTTTCTATGACTTTGGTACACTTATGGTTATGCTCATTTACAAAAAAAAATACCCTGAAAATCCTCCCTGTAGGATCCCAGCATCGAAACCTGGCATATTGTAAGACCCGTATCCTAGACCGTACCGTTTCGTAGATTCCCGTGGTCCTCCTGGTTGATTATCGGCAACCTGCGACCTGTAATCAATGTTTGCATGCCACCCTAAGTCGCATCCTGTATATCTATGTCGACTCAACTCGAAACTTGTACCCTAGCGACAGCGCCGTCGCCGCGGTTCCAACGCCGCGTCTCGCGCTCCATGCGATACCCATGCCAGGAGTTGTGGGCCCACGAATATTTTGAAGAAACACAGCGTGTTGCGTATCCCAAAAGAATCTCTACCCTAAACATCACATCGATCAATCACCTCAAGTCAAGTACACATCCCATCACTCCTCTTACAACACCCATACCTCTCCCACTCCCAAAGTTAACTCTCTATCTCTTTCCACCCATTCCTTCCTTACACCCATCACCCATCACTCCATCACCTTTTCACCTATCACTCACTCTTACATCATCTCTCTCTCTCTCTCTCTCTCTCTCTCTCTCTCTCTCTCTCAAACCATTTCTCAAGCAACCCAAGAGACCAACGTCCAAGCTATTCCAAAGAGCTAGGTGTGGCCCACTTCTTCCCCCCCCCCCCCCCCCCCCCCCCCCCCCCCCCCCCCATCTCACCATCCAACCATCCTAACTCCATCATCCTCCATTAAAGAAGGAGCTTAGGAGATTAGCATTCCAAGGAGTTTATGAAGAAGGCCAATTGGTGTGTGATCATACCGTAGGACCTTGATTTGTACGTAGGGCCCACTTGTGGTGGGACCCATCTTGATGTTTGTGTTGTAACAAAGAGGGGCCCATAGTGGCGGGGTCCCTCTAATGTGCCAATCTCCCTCTTTATCTCTCTCTCTCTCTCTCTATTTTTTTTCTATTGCACCCACCTTGAAGGATGGATTAGATTCACACCATGGACGGTGGAAACCCCACCATGATGTATTATCCATACCGTCTGATCGTGTGGTCCACTGGACGTGGGGCCCGCTGCGATGTAAGTGATTGGCATCCGCACTATCCAGCAAGGATGGTGGGACCACTTGATGTATGCGTTTTATGTCCACGCCGTCCATTGTATGGACGTGGGACCCACCTGCTTGGACATTGGATGGTTGGTGTACACCAGCCATATAGCTGTTACAGTGCATCAGCATGCTGTGTGGGCCCTACCGTGTGCGTGTGGTATCCGGATCATCCATCTGTTGGATGACCAGTAGCCACAGCTGCTGTCTTCACAACTGCAAGTTCTATGGGTCCCGCATGATGAATGTGTTACATCCAACTGTCCATGCGGTGGACCCCACACATGAGGTATGCGTTATATCTCACTGTCCATCTGGATAGTGGGCCAGTAGTCGCACGAGCAGCAACAGCTGCTGATGACGCTATCGAGTTATGTGGTCCTACTACGAGGTAAGTGTTACATCCAAACCGTCCATCCATTCACTAGGGACCCACCAAACGTATGTATTTTATATCCTCACACGTGTGGGGTGAGGATTGGCTGGTATACCTCACACGTATGGGGTGTGGATTGGCTGGTATACCTCTCACCAGTGGTATAGCTGCTGTATTGATGTTACAAGTTCTGTGGGTTTCATCCCCATCGTCCGTTCGCTGGACGGGTGAGACCCACCTCTAATACATGTATTCTATATTAGCACCGTCCATCTGGACGGTGCCATGTGGGGCCTGCTGTAATGTATGTGGCGCATCTGCACCGTCCACTGCTTGGGACGGTGGGAATCCCACCTGATGTATGGGTCTTATCCACACCGTCCAGATGGCTGGACGGTGGGACCCACCGTTGCTGTATATGTTCTATATCCACATTGTCTATTAGGTGGACCACACTACGAAAATAGTGAGGGATTGAAAGTCCACCATTGAAGCCTGTTTTGGGTCACAGAAGTTCGAGATCAATGTGAAACTGGTTTTCCCTCTAATTCTGGTCTTTGTGACCTTGTGAATAGATTGGATGGAAAATAAATGTTATGGTGGGCCCTATGAACTGTTAATAGTAAAAATCATTATCTCCACTGCTATTTGTGGTATGGTCCAGATGATCTTTTGATATGATTCATATTTTTGGATAATGCTCTAAATGATATCTAAAAATAGATGTATGGTGTAGATATAATAAAATAAAAATATAGTGTGTGGGTCCCACCTTAATGTGATGCATATTGGGCAGGGATGGGAGGCCCATTGTGATATGTTTGAGGCCCATTGATGCGGCCCACTTGATGTATATGAGGCCATTAGTGCGGCCCATTGATGCGGCCCACTTGATGTATATGAGGCTCATTGGTGTGGCCCATTGATGTGACCCACTTGATGTATATGAGGTCCATTGATGCGGCCCACTTGATATATATGAGGCCCATTGGTGCGGCCCACTTGATGTATATGAGGCCCATTGGTGCGGCCCATTTGATGTATATGAGGCCCATTGTGATGTATTTAAGGACCATGGGACGTGACCCAATATGATGTATGTGAGGCCCTTGTATGAGGCCCATGGTGATGCATTTGTGACCCTTAAGGGAGGCCCATTGTGATGTATATTAAGCCCTTATGTAAAGGTCCATTATGTTGTATATGAGGCCCTAGCGTGAGGCCCATTATATTGTGTATGAGGCCTTTGTGTACGGCCCAATGGGATGTGTATTGGGACCTTATGTGAGGCCATGGGCCCACTATATATTAGGCTCTATGTAGGCCACTCCTTGGGAGCAATGTTGGTTAAATGTCCACATTGATGGGCAATGATGGTTAAAAGTCCACATTGTGACCTTCCCTTAAGCCTTGTTAGGCCCATTCTCATCATTCACTAAGTGGGTTAACCCAAATCATTGGGCCCCATTGATATTGCATGGTCCATCATCGTCGTAGACGAATGACTCCGTGCTACCAAATTTGACATATCCACGGCCGAGGGCTGATCTTTATATTATGGTTTAGATAGGCTGTTTCATCTATGGACCCCGCCTTGGTTATAGGCCTATTATCGAGGACGATTATCGATGCTGATTATCGATGCCAATTATTGATACTGGTTATCGATACCGATTATAAGTATGTGTTAGTATAACATCATGATACATACCCATACGCATCATCTGCATGCTTGTGATGAGGCGTAGTTGACCATTACATATGCCTTCTGGCAAGTTGTTCATGGGACTCCCTGATAGGCGGTGTTGTCCCTCAAGAGCGCACGGTACGCGCAGGATTGATGCATGACTGGATTGTATGATTCATGCATCTTACATTGTGTGATGTGATTACTATACGCCCTATTAGGGTCATGGCCTCCACAGGCATATCGTGGAGAGCCGGTTTAGACACTAAAAATTCTGTTATTAGCATCGGGCGCCATAGATGTCCCTGGGTAAAAATTTCTAAACCCGATGGTACCAAAGGATGACTCCAATGTCGAGACTGAGTGGATACATGAGTACACGAGGGTCGAATACCAGGAGGCCGCATCTCTCACAGTGTTGTGGTCGGCTAGAAGGGGGTGTGGCCTTACCCACCCGAGGGTAGGGGACAATTGCTAGGCTGAGTATGACCAGCTCGTAAATGAGTCCGCTATCAACGTGCCGGATAGGTATTGCCAGGCTATTGGCCAGGCGGATAGTGAGGTTTCTTACGCTCACTTGGACTGCGTGCCTGCGAAAAGAGCAATGTCATGTGGAGTGTACTAAACCCCAGTGATTATCAAGAGTGAGAACTGTACTGATATTTGATGCTTTAGTGATGAGCTGCATTAATATGTGGATTCAGATGAGGATTGTATGCTTGAGTTGCATCTTGCATCACATGACCTTAGTATGACTGACATCATTCATGCCTTGCATCACATGGTCTTGATATGACCAATAGCATTTATGTAAGACCCACATCCTAGCCCGTACCGTTACATATGCCTCCGCGGTCCTCCCGGTCGAATTTTGGCGACCTGCGATCTATTATCGGCGTTAGCGCGCGATCTTGAGTCGTGTCTCGTATTCCAGAGTTGGCTCAACCCGAGACTTGCACCTTTGCTATCGTGTCGTCGCCGCGGTTCCAACACCGTGACTCGTGAATCGATCCGATACCCGGGCCAGGAGATGTGGGCCTGCGTATTTGTCCGATGAAATGTCGTGCATTGCGGATTACGAGGGAATCTCTACGGCACATTCATTTCACAAGTCAAGTACACCACCCATGCTCTATGCCACCTCACCCCTCACAAGTCAACTCTCTCTCTACCCACCCATACCTTTTTTGCACCATTTTCAAACTAACCCATACCTCCCCTTTCCCATCTTTTACAACAACCACACCTTATCAATCCATCCCATCCTCTCTCTCTCTCTCTCTCTCTCTCTCTCTCTCTCTTTTTTTTCTCCCAAGCTCCATGAGAGCAACCCACGTCCAAGGGAGAGGACAAAGCTAGGTGTGGCCCACCTCCCTACCACACAATCCCACCACCCAAAGATCATCTCCACCGTTGAAATGCATCTCCCGGAGCTCTAGGACGTGTTGATGGAAGAAGAAGTCCAAGAAGATCAAAGGTGGGTGATTTTATCATTTGCTTTGTGATTTGAGGGCCCACCAATGTGGGACCCATCTTGATGTATGCATTGTATAGAGGGGTCCATAGTGGCGGGCCCCTTCATTACTCCATCACAGTATCTCTCTCTCTATCCGTTTCGATGATGTGGGCCCCACTAAACTATGTACCGTCCATCATGATATGGTGGGACTCCACCGTGAAGTGCATTTCCACCCGGGCTGTCCAGGGTCTGGACACACCCAGATCCATAGCTCAACTTGCAAACCGAGTAGAGATACCTCGTTTCAACACTTAAGGTCTTGGTGTGGGCACCACATGATGCATGTGTTGCATCAAAACCATCCATCCAGCGTCTAGAGGGTCTGGACGCTGGTACTTTCACACCCTCACACACACTTAAATATATATGTAATATATATATGATATATTATTATATAATATATTATATTATATTAAATGATATGGTGGGCCACTCCTACGTCGGACCCACCTTTAAATGGTAAAGAGATCTGCACCGTCCAGTGGGTCTGGACGGTGCCATAAGGCCCGATATATGTGTTTAATCCATACCGTCCACACCAAAGGACGGTGAGACCCCACACGTGGGACTGCTGCATGTGCAGCAGCAAGGACGTAGGGCCCTCTGACGCTGCGTAATGTCCAGACCGTCCATTCATTGGACACGCTTCGGGACCCACCATGATATCTGCACCATCCACGTGGGATGTGGGCCACTTCAATGTACGTGTGGTGCATCCTCACCGTCCAGCTGCAAGGACGGTGGGAGCCCACCTTGTTGTAATTATCCACACTGTCTGTCCATTTTGGTTGGAGGTGTGGCCAGTATGTAGCTGCTGTACACAGCAGTTTTGAGGCCATCCTGATATATGTGTTATATCTTAACCATCCAGTCCACTAGATGTGGACCCCACCCTGATGTAAGTTGCATCATCACCGTCCATTTGTAGTAGGTCCAGATCCAGCGCCTGTGGTCTGCAACATAGCAGCAGTAGTAGAAGCGTAATTGTGGTGGTGCCTTGGACCTCCATGTCACCGTGTTGCTGACCGTTGGATGAAAGGAAAACAAAAATACCAGCTTGTTCCTTAGCTGGTGGGCCACCCCCACTTGGACCCCACCTGCAAGTATGTGCCTTATATCTACACCGTCCATGTGTTGGACGCCCAAATAGGGCCAGCTGCTGACCGTCCTACAACTGTAAGGCCACCATGATGTTTGTATTTTATCCACTCCATCCCTCCTCTCTTTGTGGCCCAGCTAGACCGGTCCCACCCTCAGGTGGACCGTCTACAGGTGGGGCCCATCTTATGTAAATATTATATCCAGACCGTCCATCTAGTTAATGCCCAGCCAGGCTAGGACATTGATGGGCTGGCTGTGACCGTCCACCAGCTGGGCCACCTTGCTGCCTGTTATATGTTGCCCACTCCATCTGGTGGGGCCCGTTTATGATATGCGAGGCCCACCTTGTGCAGGTGTTTCACCTAAACCATTTGATGCCCAACAGGCTGGCAAAGTGCAAGTGGGATGGCATCAATGTCCACCTGCACATTGATGGACTGGCATCAATGTCCACTTTTGTGTATGTATTTTATCCTTGTTGCCCAGCGGGTGGGGCCCATTAGTGCCTTGTGAGGTCCACATTTTTTTAAATGATATCCAACCACTGGAGCCCACCTGGTATGTATGTTACATCCAGGCCGTCCAACGTGACCCACCTTGGATGCATGTATTCTGTATCTACACCGTCCAGATAATGCTGGACAGTGGAAACCTTCTCTGATATATGTTTTGTATTCCAGCCGTCCGTCCGTTCTGGACGGGCGGGACCCACCTTACTATATGATTTGTATCCACACCATCTATCTGGACGGTGTGGTGGGTGGGGCCCACTGTGATGTATGTGTGGCACCCACCTGCCACTTGGGCTCTCCATGATGTATGTGTATTATTCGGACCGTCCATATCATAGGGCCTACCTTGATGTATTTGGCCCACCGTGATACAGTCCAATTTGATGTATATGAGGCCGATGGACAAGGCCCATTATGATGTATTCAAGGCCCAGATACGTGGCCCATTTGATGCATATGAGACCCCATGTGTAGGGCCCACATGTTATGTATTTGAGGCCCATATGCAGGGCCCATATTTTGTGTATATGGGGTCCATGAGTGAGGCCTATTGTGATGTGTTCGAGGTCCATGTGATGAGGCCCATCATAATGCGTATTAGGCTCATGTGATGCGGCCCACCGTGACATGTATTAGGACCATGTCATGCGGCTCATTGTGTTGTATATTAGGCCCGTGTGAGCGGCCCAATTTGATGTATATGAGGCCCGATGTAATGTATATGTGGCTTAGGAGTGAGGCTCAGTGTGATGTATGTGAGGCCCAGATGGCGAGGCTCGATGTGATGTGTGAGAGGCCCATACGATGCGGCATACTTGATGTGTATAGGGCCCTTATGTGAGGCCACGAGCCCACTATATGTTCAGCCCAATGTGGGTCACTCCTTGTGAGCAATGTTGGTTAAATGGCCACATTGATGGACAATGATGGTTTAATGTCCACATTGTGACCTTCCCTTAGGCCGATTAACGTGGCTGATTGCCGATTCTGATTGTCGACCGACCGATTAACCGATTATCGATCGAGACCGATTGCCGATTCTGATTGTCATGACCGATTGACCGATTAGCGATCGAGGCCGATTATCGTGACTGATTGCCGATTTTCAATCGACGTGACCGATTTGCCGATTCTGATTACCGATCAATTTTGATTGTCGTGACCGATTATCGACTTTGATTGGCGACCGATCTGCCGATTCTGATTATCGATCGATTTCGATTGTCGTGACCGATTACCGACTCCGATTGACATGACCGATTTACTGATTCTGATTATCGATCGATTCCGATTGTCGTGACCGATTACCGACTCCGATTGACCTGACTGATTTGCCGATTCTGATTATCGATAGATCCCGATTGTCGTGTCTGATTGTTGATTCCGATTGTCGTGACCGATTACTGACTCTGATTGACGTGACTGATTTGCCGATTCTGATTATCGATTGATCTCGATTGTTGTGTCTGATTGCCAATTCCGATTGACGTGACTGATTTACCATTTCCGATTATCAATCGATTCTGATTGTCGAGGCCAAGTATCGTAGCCGATTCCGATCGTCGAGGCTGATTGTATAGGCCGATTATGATTGTTGTGGCCGATTGACCGATTATCGATCGAGGTCGATTATCGTGGCTGATTACCGATTATGATTGTCGTGGTCGATTGACCGATTATCGATCAAGGCCAATTATCGTGGCCGATTGTCGATTCTGATTGTCGAGACCCAATGTGATGTATATGCAGCTCGTATTTAAGGCTTGTTGTGATGTGTATTCTGCCCGTGTTTAAGGCCCAATGTGATGTATATGAGGCCTATGTGATGAGGCCCATTGTGATGCTTTTGAGGGCCTGACGATGGAGCCCATTGTGATGTATGTTAGGCCCATCGTGATGTGTATTAAGCTCTTGAGTGAGACCCATGGTATTGTATATTTAGCCCTTGTGTGAGGCCATGGGTCCACAGTATGTTAGGCTCTATAAGGGCCATGCCATGTGGGCAATGTTGGCTAAATGTCCACATTATTGAGGTCGATTGTCGATGCCAGTTATTGATACCGATTATGAGTACGTGACTGCATAGCATCATAATACACGCCCATACGCATCATCTGCATGTTTGTTATGAGATGTGGTTGACCATTGCATATGTCATTAGGTAGATTATTATGAGACTCCCTGATAGGCGGAGATTATTTTACATGACTGCATGGTATGCATAGTACGGATGCATGACTGGATTGTATGACTCATGCATCTTGCATTGTGTAACGCCCTGAAATTCGGGGGTCGAGTATGAACTCAACTCCCGAGTTCCAACGCATCACTTATGCAACATACACAATGTCGGTTAAATGTTGTCTGAGTTAGCGCAATAAACATGAATGAGATTAAACCAAAACAGTAATTCATACCCAGTTCAATTGCATTTAAAAACAGCGGAAGACTGAAATTTTATATACAAGTATGTAAAGTAACAAAATTTTCTGAACTTCAGGGTATGAGCACTAGCTGAGCACCAATATACATGTAAAGTTTGTAAATTAAAAACCCAAAATACATCCTCAAAAGAGGCCCCAAAAGTCCCGCGATGCAGCCGGCCTAGGCGTAGCCGTCAGAATACTGCATGAAAGAGAACTCCTCCTGGTCCTCATCAACGTCGGGCTCTGGCTCCTGAACCAAGGCGCCCTCTAATCCTGCAACAGAGTCTGGTTGGTGTGTACAACACCGTCCCGTATCGTGGGAGTGAGTAGCTAACTCAGTGGAACAATAATGCATAAGTTAACATGTTATCAAATCAACCAAGCAGTAATGATAAAGCAGTACAAATCAAGCATTTCTAACTACTCTTGTTAAATGCAAAAATGATATGACATGATGCTGTATGCCCTTGCCAAACCACCCTCAAGCGACATCATCTTACGTTCGCGAATGCTTAACTCCCTCAGTGCGCCACATCTACAAAGCACATGCGGTGCGATGATGCTCGTGATTGCCAAGTTATTATTAGTCCATTTCAATCAGCAGTATTGGGAAACTAAGGTACCTCCCTTGTATCATTCCCAACATGATCCATTCTAGGGTCGTCAGTCCTAGTTATTCTCATACGATGTTATGGTTTGAGAAGCTTAGTGATGGCATCACAACAGGTTCGTCACCCGTCAGCGCGGATACAGATCTCACCGTATGCGGCTCAATTGCTGGCCGTCAGCTCGAGTACAGGTCTCACCGTACTCGGCTCAATCACTAGCCGTCAGCTCAAGTACAGGTCTCACCGTACTCGGCTCAACTCACACTCTAGTTACTGTGAAAGGCTCGTGGCCAATCACAGATACTTAAAGTACACTCGATGATACCACGGAGGACTCGTCGCCCGTCAGCACGAGCACAGATCTCACCGTACTCGGCTCTCGCCGAAGTATCGACAGCTCGAATACAGTGTCCCATACCACCGTATTCGGCTCACGAGATAGTTGCGCAATGGTCACTATGGGGAGGCACATGGCCCCAGCATAGGCCGACAGCTCGACCACGGTGTCCCATACCACCATGCCCGGCTCATGCGTCTTAGCGGATCTAGGTACCATGGTTAAACAGGAATCACCACTGGTAAGTTTGGTACCCTAGGTTCAAGCAGTAGCGACCAAACAAGGTGAACACACAACTACACTTCGGTTCAAGTGGCGAGCCTGACTAGCTCGAGCGCACCACAAGTTGAGCGATATGGAGCGCAAAAGCACTCCGCGTGGCCAACCACTATCGCCAACCGAAGTACGACTCGGGTTCGCCGGACCCGTCCTTTGTGGCGACATGAATCTCAGCCACAATCACAAGTCTGGTACCGAGTGTTTGGACTATAAACATAGTCCCAAACTCAAACAGTTTTCATCGCTAGCATGTGAAGTAAAGCATGGTAAACAAGCAATACAAGCATGTTAGTCGGCATGTTATAAAGCATAAAGTAAGACATGAAGTAAAGCATGTTACAAAGCATGTTGAGAAGCATGTTACAAAGCATATTGTAATGCATGTACTGAAGCACTATCCCCATAGGGATAGAATTGTGTGTGCACTACAATTAAGTGGTTGCGGTGAACCACCGCATGGAGGGGATCCTACATGTCTCTAAGGGAGTTGGAGAATCCATATCAGCGCCTATCTAAGGCACTAGTACATGCACATGTACACCTACATGCACATACACAAACACTTAGAATACACGTTTCCAACATACACGACGTATGTTAGGCAAGTTCGTGATTGGGCTGTCCCTAAGCCCCGGGAGTATTTTTCCCGCGTATATCGTATTCATACAACAAATAATCATTACAATTACATATCCAAAATCCGCACGCATGCGGGATTTCTAGAATACGCAATTTCGACATACATGGCATTTACACATGAACATATATTTTTGCGATCTCTTTCGCCAAACTAGTATTTTATCCACACATGATATAATCAAACATTAAATAAACATGTCAAACATTTTCTCAACAAAAATACGTATACGGTATTTCTACGTATATCAAGAGTATGTAAAATTCCATAATCTTTATCGCTAATCGAAACAGGAAACGGAAAGCACTTTGTACATGTGCATTTGCATGCAGATCATGAATCTATCATTATCTGCCATTGAAAGCGTTGAAAACCGTAACTTATACGCTTAAAGTCCTCACCTCAGCCCTTGGAATTCCAACGAATCAGCAAGAAGGTTGGTGCTTCCGTATACGGGAGTTTCTTAGCCTAAAGATCGCATTCGATTAGTCTTTCCTTAACCTATCACTAATTAGGCTCAAATCAGACCTAGGGTTAGGGTTTCTTACCTTCAAATGGGGTGGAAACCGCCGGGAAACCACTTGGAATAGCGCGGTGTAGGCCGTGGGAGAGGTGGAAGCAGCAGGAGGAAGATCGGCTTCGATCTCCACAAGTTCTCTCTCTTTTCTCTCTTTCTCTCTTAGGGTTTTAACCCAAATTCGTATGGCTGTGAGAGGGGCTGTTCTAAGCCCCTTTTATAGCCACAAACCTTCCCAAAACAGACTCAGGTTCAAGGGTAACTGCTTACATAGGCATTTCGCCACTTTCCAAGCTCAAAAGGGGTGTTCTGGTGGCCCTCTTTGAGCCAAACGTCAGACTTAAGCTCACCCACTGCGGATCCACGTGGGATTACGTTTTCGGCTCGATCGGATTCCCAGATCGCACGTGGCGGACCACTCTCAGTTCAACGGTCCGTGGGCCACGATCGGAATTTCTGAGTACATGTAAATGTTCCTGAAATTTTTCTTAATCCGAGGGTGTAATTTGGTCTGATTCCGACGGTCAGGTTGCTTAATACTGACGTGCAACCGAAAGGTGCCAGATCACTATTCCAGATATTTTCTCTTGAATGGAAATAGTGTTTTTCACACTCCCTCGCTCCGGAGTGAAAATAATGGCCGTGGGACATCGGAATCATCTGATTTTTGAGATGATTGTCAAGCCCAGTGGGGCGGTCCTGGTTCCTTAGCTTCGTGTTAATCGGACTCCCGATGTGCGATCTAGACCTCATACGAAGTTTCGTTTCAGTCCCGAGAGCAGACGGGTAATGAGTTTGGCTCTAGACTTTAGGGTAACCTAGAGTCACCAATTCTGCAAGTTTTGGGTCTTGCAGATCGTATTTAAAGCGATCCCAACGGATTTCATGATTTACCGAGTTTAGTACTTAGTTAACTTTGTTAAATTTCTAAAGGATTTAATCCTATGTGATTTCTGGTCGAGGTGGTACTCGGCCCAATGTACGGAAATTTTCAGGTCGTTACAATCTACCCCCCTTAAACAAAAAATTTCGTCCTCGAAATTTATACCTTTTCGTAGTCCTCGAGAATCTGAGGGTAGTTCTTTCTGACCTCGGCCTCAGTCTCCCAGGTAGCCTCCTCCTCGGAATGATGTGTCCACAGCACCTTCACCAGTGGGATGACCTTGCTACGTAGTACCTGCTCCTTCCTATCAAGGATACGCGTCGGGCGCAGCTCGTACGTAGCATCCTCGCTCAACTGTACCTGCTCCCATCTGATGATATGCGTAGGATCAGGAACGTACTTCTTCAGCATAGAGACATGAAATACGTTGTGTACAGAAGCAAGCGGCGTAGGCAAGGCGAGACGATACGCCACATCACCCACTCGATCCAGTATCTGAAATGGACCGATAAATCTCGGTGTGAGCTTCCCCTTCTTCCCGAACCGAAGGACTCCCTTCATAGGGGAAACTCGAAGGAAGACATGATCCCCGACATCGAACTCCAGCGGTCGCCGCCTCGTATCGGCGTAACTCTTCTGTCTGCTCTGCGCTGTGCGTAATCGACGCCTGATGATATCAATCTTCTCTGTAGTCGTCTGGACCAACTCTGGGCCAATCAGGCTGCGCTCGCCAACCTCTGCCCAGCAGTGCGGTGCCCTACAAGGTCGACCATATAAAGCCTCATAAGGCGCCATACCAATAGTCGCCTGGAAGCTGTTATTGTAGGCGAACTCTGCGTACGGAAGACAGTCATCCCAGCTGTCCTTGAAGTCCAACACACACGCTCGCAACATATCCTCCAAAATCTGATTCACCCGCTCTGTCTGCCCATCAGTCTGAGGATGAAACGCTGTACTGAACTTCAACTTCACACCCATCGCCTCCTGGATACGAGTCCAGAAGATGGATGTGAATCGCGTGTCTCTGTCCGACACGATCTCTAAGGGAACTCCATGCAGACGAACGATCTCTCTGATGTACAGTCTAGCCAGCTCGTCTGCAGAGTTCGTAACTCTGATAGGGAGAAAATGGGCTGATTTGGTCAACCGGTCCACAATCACCCAGATAGAATCATGTCCCTTCCTCGTCCTCGGCAGCCCAGATATGAAGTCCATGGAGATGAAGTCCCACTTCCACTCCGCTATAGGCATGGGCTGAAGCAGTCCAGGAGGTCGGCGATGTTCTGCCTTGACCTGCTGGCACGTCAGACACCGAGATACATACTCAGCGATGTGGGCCTTCATGTTGTCCCACCAGTAAGTCCGTCTCATGTCCTGGTACATCTTCGTGCTACCAGGATGCATCGCAAGCTTCGAGTTATGGGCAGACTCGAGAAGCTCGCGTCTCAAGTCAGCCACATCAGGAACACATAGGCGGCCACGGAATCGTAAACCCCCATCAGAACCAACTCTCCACTCGGAATCCACGGCGTCGCTAGCCTGCTCTCGAAGCTCAGACAGCCGTATATCGCCCCTTTGGGCCTCAACAATCCTGTCGTCAATAAGTGGCCGCGCCCGAACGTGCGCAACACACTCAAAAGGCTCCTCGACAGTGAGTCTCTGCTCGAAGTCGCGCACAAACTCCATCATGTCCCACTCGGCTATCATCAGCGGTGCCGCAAATGCAATCATCTTCTTGCGGCTCAACGCGTCTGCCACAAGGTTCGCCTTGCCAGGATGGTAGGAAACCTCGAACTTGAAGTCCTTCAAGGTCTCCATCCATCGGCGCTGTCTCATATTCAAGTCTCGCTGCGTGAATATATACTTAAGGCTCTTGTGGTCGCAGAAAAGCTCGAACTCCTCTCCATAGAGGTAATGTCTCCAGAGCTTCAATGCAAAGATGACTGCTGCCAACTCCAGGTCATGTGTAGGGTAATTCTCCTCGTGCTTCCTTAATTGTCTCGAGGCATACGAAATCACCCTATCCTTCTGCATCAGCACACAACCCAAACCAACGCGAGACGCGTCAGTATATACCGTGTACTTCACCCCTTGCTCTGGCAATACTAGCACAGGGGCGGACGTCAACTTGTCCTTCAGCTCCTTAAAAGCTGCCTCCGCCTTCTCATTCCAGGCGAACTTCAGGTCCTTCCTAGTCAACTGCGACAATGGCCTGGCGATCTTCGAGAAATCCCGAATGAAACGTCTGTAATACCCAGCCAGACCAAGGAAACTCCTCACCTCAGTAACCGACTCAGGCTGCTGCCAATCCTGAACCGCGGCTACCTTAGCAAGGTCCACTGCTATCCCATCCTTGGACACCACATGTCCCAGGAACTTGACTTCCTCCTGCCAGAAGTCGCACTTCTTGTATTGCGCAAACAACTGGTTCCTCTCTAACGTACCCAACACTGCTCGCAGGTGCTCCTCGTGCTCCTCCCGACTCGTGGAGTATATCAAAATATCATCGATAAAAACGATGACGAATCGGTAAAGGAAGGGCCGAAATACCCGGTTCATCAGATCCATGAACACGGCTGGTGCGTTCGTCAGACCGAACGACATCACCAAAAACTCATAGTGCCCGAAGCACGTCCTGAAGGCTGTCTTCTGTATATCTTCCTCTCTCACGCGCAACTGATGGTACCCTGACTGAAGGTCAATCTTCGAGAAATACTTCGCCCCCCTCAACTGATCAAACAGATCATCTATCCTGGGCAAAGGATACTTGTTCTTCACCGTGACCTGGTTCAACCTACGGTAATCAATACACAACCGTAGCGACCCGTCCTTCTTCTTCACGAACAACACAGGTGCTCCCCAAGGAGACACACTAGGTCGAATGAAGCCTTTCTCTACAAGTTCGTCAATCTGTTTCCGCAGTTCCTCCATCTCGCATGGAGGCATACGATAGGTCGGCAACGAGATGGGCATCGCACCAGGCGTAAGGTCAATCGTAAAGTCAATCTCGCGCCGAGGAGGTAAACCAGGGATAGTCTTAAAGACTCCAACAAACTCCCTAACCACTGGCGTACCCTCCAGTGTCGGACCATCAATCGGCACAAGTAATGCAGCATAACAATCAACTCGACAGGGCCAACTGACCTGTACAGAGAACGTGAACGCTGTGCCGTCAGGTCCATAGGCGGTCACGATCCGAGCATCGCAATCTATCTCCGCCCTCATCTTGGCGAGCCAATCCATGCCAAGTATAACATCGTAGTGCCATAGCGGAGCAACAATAAGGTCGACGTGCTCCGTGCTGCTACCCAAATCTATCGCGCAACTCTCGCATAAACGCGTGACATCCGAGAAGGTCCCGGTGGCCGTAGTGAGTCTCGTTCCCTTAGTGGGAACAGAATGCAAAGATAGGCGTTTCACCGCCCCACATGAAATGATAGAGATAGTGGACCCAGTGTCCACCAGTAGAGAAACGGGAGTACCATGGATATGAGCCGTGCCCTCGAAGGCCGTCGGTGTCGATATCGACGTCTCAGGTGCCTCAGCAACAGGGTATGCACACGGGCCTGCTGCTGGCGATTCGGCTGAGGAGCCTGGGGTCGCTGTGGCGGTCTGAAGAACGGCACAGGAGGTCGGAATGAAGGATGTGCAGGAGCGGTCTGTAGCGGCGGAGCTGAAATGGTCTGGGGATAAGAGCGACCCAATCTCTGCGGTGGCGCAAATCCGCTAGCCCGCATGCGCGAGAAGCAGCTCTCGGCAGGATGTCCTGGTTTCCCGCAAAACGTGCAGGTCACCAACGGGCGTCTCATGGGAAGCACTGGCGCTGCAGCCCTGGGGGGAGAATCGGCTCGAGGCCTCTTGCCTAAAATAGGCCTGCTCTGTGTATCCTGGCGCGGTCTCGCAACCATAGTACCGCGTGATCGAGCCAGACGGTCCACATCCTGCTCGGCCGTCATAGACATGTGGACCAGCGCTGCATAAGTAGGGATAGTGTGGCAGCAAAGCTTCGACCGTATGTCAGGTCGCAAGCCTCCAGTAAATCGTCGCATCCTCATCTGCTCATTGACGAGGATGGTCGGGACAAAGCGGCCCAACTCGGTAAATCGGTGCTCATACTCCGTCACCGTCATGCCTCCCTGCCTGAGGCGCAAAAACTCGTCCTCCCGCTCATGTCGATATGTCTGCGGGTAATACTTCTCGTGGAACCGAGACTCGAAAGCCTCCCAAGTCCACACGAAGTCCACTGCGACCGTGCGCAGCACACTGTCCCACCATAAACTGGCCTCCCTCTCAAACATAAAGGTAGCCAGCTCAACCTGCTCTGCCTCAGAGCAATGTAACATCCGTAGCATCTTGGAGATGCGGTCCAACCAGAACTCTGCCTCCTCGGGTCTGTGAGAACCCGCAAATGAAGGAGGCCTCAAGCGCTGAAATCGCTCGAGTAGCCCTCGCGTACCGACATCTCCAGTAGGAGGTGCAACGGGTGCAGGCAGAGGCGCATCCTCACATCGCGCAGGAGGCTCAGAATACTCCTCAGGATGCGCAGACGTAGTAGGTGGAGCCGCACCACCTCCGTGGGACAAGGCCTCAGCAATAGTGGCCATCAGATCCTGATGCTGCTGCTGCTGTATCTGCTGCTGCATCTGCTGCTGCTGCTGTATCTGCTCATGCTGCTGCTGCATCTGCTGCTGCTGCTGCTGCATCTGCTGCTGCTGCATCTGCTGCTGATGCATCATCATCATCAGCTGCTCAAATCTATCAGGCTGTGGAGCAGCCTGGGAATCATGATGTGCAGCAGATGACGGCCGATACTGCTCTCTGACCGGGGGTGTGTAAGGTGGCTGTCCACCACTAGGACCAGCAGAAGGCTGATCAGATCCCAATCCACGGTCAGTAGGACCGCCACTACCAGAAGGAGTCTGGTCCATAGAGCCGGTCAAACGTAGATGTGCCGTGCTCCGCGTATACTGCCGCGGCATGCCCTATACAACATAGGGTAGATCATTCGTGAGATATAGCACAAAACACATCATGAGGCACTTACGCATTCCACACATCATCAATACAAAGAGGCTACATGCTTTTCATTTACTCAAAATTGTCATAATACATGGACACAGAGTTACATGAATCACGACAGAACATCACATGATAGCCATTACATTCGTTACATAAAAACATACAAAGCATGCTACTACCTACTACATCAACAACATAAAAACATAAACCGCCTATCGCGGTAACCAACATAAGCAACAACACACAACACATGGATGACTAAGCATCCGAAGTAGGCGGTGGAGGAGGAGCATTCTTATCCTGCGCACAGCACAGGATGGCCTTCAACGTACGGGACATCTTCTTGAAGCTTCTCTTTATATAAGCGTCAGTCTCTTCAAGCTTGGCTCGAACTTGACCAATTTCTTGCTGCAGGGCGGCTTGCCCTTCCTCAAGACGGGCAAATCGCGCGTCAAAGCATCCCGATCAATACCAGGCTCCTGAGCCACAGGAGGTGAACTCTCCTCGGTGTCCTGAGCCTCAGGTTCTTCTTCCTGTATATCATCATCGCCCTCCTCATCACTCTCCTCGCCGGCACTATCCGACTCATCACCAGAGTCGTCGAGTCGGGCTTGCCGCTGTTGAGGGCCGATCTTCATATTCCTGAGTGTCGCTTCACTTATGATTCGGACCGGTGCAAGATCCTCCATGTTCAGCCTGTAGCCTACATCACGAGCCATCCTGCAGATCAGACGGCCAAATGGAAGCGAAAGATCGTGCCTCGTAGAACGAACGGCATGCACTATCTGAGATAGGATGAACGTAGGTAGGCATATATCGTCTCCATGTCCCATCTTGTACAAGAAGTCTACCATCACCCGAGTACATTCCGTGCGGTTACCCATTCGTGGGTACACGTTGTAGGTGAAAATATGATGGAGTAACCGGTAGTCTTCCGCCATTTTTGTCGACGCAATGCTGTTTCCTCTCCTCCAAGCAACCCGGCGACCACAGAGATATCGCGCGCGGCGATCCCTTTCCCGCGCACTTCTGGAAAAGCTACCACTGGGGTGTACCTGACCACGCGGCAGCTTGGTGATCCGAGCCACTTCATCCACTGTAATCGTGCGTCTAATGCCCCTCACAGAAACAGTAAACTGAAGAGGCTCAACAGATGCGTCCACGATGTGAGCATAGAAGGCGCGGACCGTGTTATCACATGCAGGCGACTGGCCATCAAATATCGAATTCCAACCGATGTCCACCAGGTGGTCCATCAGTGGGTGTAGCCCGAACATCCTTTCATCTACATGGGCTTCAAACACAACTTTGCGGCCCGCAAAGCGCCCATATTCCATGCCAATCGGGTAAGCATTTCTGACGGGATGGTCGGGATCCAAGTCTCGCTTTGACCTAAATTCCCGCACGGTGCTTGGGCCGGCCCCGACGTCGGATCTTCTTTGAGAATGGGCTGGCCTACTTGGGCCGGCATCATCAGCCGCGGTTTTCCTCTTTCCCATGAAAGATAGGATGGAGGAAAGAGAGAAAATGGTGGCCACCACACCAAGGAGGGCCATGGAAATTTGCCCAAAATGGGATTTAAGGGCTGATCTCTTTGCTCCACCACAAATAATCAATGCAATGGGTGTGGGAGGAGCCCAAGAGGTAGAAAATGAAGAAGAAACAAGAAGGAAGTGGGATGGGTTTGAATCTTACCCGATTTTGAGCTCCAAAGAGGGATATGAGAGCTCCAACTTGAGAAAATGGGGAAAGGGGAAGCTAGGGCTGTCGTGGGAGGTTGGGATGGGTGAGATATGGAAGAAAAATGGAAGATTTGGAGGTTGTAGGGATGGGTTTTTGGAGAAAATCGAAAATGGGTGGAAAATGCTTGAAAAGAGGGGTGAAATGCAAAGGGGGTGCTTCCAACCCTATTTATTCTAATCAAAGACCCAAATGGGACGTGCCATGGGGTAGGGGGGGTCAAACCGACCCAGCCCACACTTGAAACACCGCCGGAAAGTCGACCGGCCGGCGGCGCGCCGCCCGACCCGCGGCGCCGCCGCGGCCGGACTTGGCCGGAGCCCGCTGCCGCCGCCTGGTCCACCTTGGCACGTGCCCAGGGTGCTGAATGCACCCTGGCTTGGTCAAAAAATGTGATGGGCTGACGTGGGGGGCCCACGAACTCCGTTCGGCTCCCAAACGGGCAGTTTCCGGAAATTTCAGAATCAATCTGATTTTTCCCGATTTTTAAGAATTATTTTTGGTGGAGTGTGACCATGACACGTCAATAGACGGTCAAGGGGTGATTTGGAGTCCACGTGTGCGGTCAGGATCGAGTACAAACTCGATCAACGCGTCTATTTTCAACGAATTTCACCGAACGGTGAAGTCGGGAGACCCTAGGACTGTTTCTAAAAGTTTGCGCACCCTCCTAAGTATAATGCGTCAGCGTACGTAGTGGGGACATAACTCAGGTCCGGTTTTAATCAAAATCATGCTCTGATACCAACTTGTAACGCCCTGAAATTCGGGGGTCGAGTATGAACTCAACTCCCGAGTTCCAACGCATCACTTATGCAACATACACAATGTCGGTTAAATGTTGTCTGAGTTAGCGCAATAAACATGAATGAGATTAAACCAAAACAGTAATTCATACCCAGTTCAATTGCATTTAAAAACAGCGGAAGACTGAAATTTTATATACAAGTATGTAAAGTAACAAAATTTTCTGAACTTCAGGGTATGAGCACTAGCTGAGCACCAATATACATGTAAAGTTTGTAAATTAAAAACCCAAAATACATCCTCAAAAGAGGCCCCAAAAGTCCCGCGATGCAGCCGGCCTAGGCGTAGCCGTCAGAATACTGCATGAAAGAGAACTCCTCCTGGTCCTCATCAACGTCGGGCTCTGGCTCCTGAACCAAGGCGCCCTCTAATCCTGCAACAGAGTCTGGTTGGTGTGTACAACACCGTCCCGTATCGTGGGAGTGAGTAGCTAACTCAGTGGAACAATAATGCATAAGTTAACATGTTATCAAATCAACCAAGCAGTAATGATAAAGCAGTACAAATCAAGCATTTCTAACTACTCTTGTTAAATGCAAAAATGATATGACATGATGCTGTATGCCCTTGCCAAACCACCCTCAAGCGACATCATCTTACGTTCGCGAATGCTTAACTCCCTCAGTGCGCCACATCTACAAAGCACATGCGGTGCGATGATGCTCGTGATTGCCAAGTTATTATTAGTCCATTTCAATCAGCAGTATTGGGAAACTAAGGTACCTCCCTTGTATCATTCCCAACATGATCCATTCTAGGGTCGTCAGTCCTAGTTATTCTCATACGATGTTATGGTTTGAGAAGCTTAGTGATGGCATCACAACAGGTTCGTCACCCGTCAGCGCGGATACAGATCTCACCGTATGCGGCTCAATTGCTGGCCGTCAGCTCGAGTACAGGTCTCACCGTACTCGGCTCAATCACTAGCCGTCAGCTCAAGTACAGGTCTCACCGTACTCGGCTCAACTCACACTCTAGTTACTGTGAAAGGCTCGTGGCCAATCACAGATACTTAAAGTACACTCGATGATACCACGGAGGACTCGTCGCCCGTCAGCACGAGCACAGATCTCACCGTACTCGGCTCTCGCCGAAGTATCGACAGCTCGAATACAGTGTCCCATACCACCGTATTCGGCTCACGAGATAGTTGCGCAATGGTCACTACGGGGAGGCACATGGCCCCAGCATAGGCCGACAGCTCGACCACGGTGTCCCATACCACCATGCCCGGCTCATGCGTCTTAGCGGATCTAGGTACCATGGTTAAACAGGAATCACCACTGGTAAGTTTGGTACCCTAGGTTCAAGCAGTAGCGACCAAACAAGGTGAACACACAACTACACTTCGGTTCAAGTGGCGAGCCTGACTAGCTCGAGCGCACCACAAGTTGAGCGATATGGAGCGCAAAAGCACTCCGCGTGGCCAACCACTATCGCCAACCGAAGTACGACTCGGGTTCGCCGGACCCGTCCTTTGTGGCGACATGAATCTCAGCCACAATCACAAGTCTGGTACCGAGTGTTTGGACTATAAACATAGTCCCAAACTCAAACAGTTTTCATCGCTAGCATGTGAAGTAAAGCATGGTAAACAAGCAATACAAGCATGTTAGTCGGCATGTTATAAAGCATAAAGTAAGACATGAAGTAAAGCATGTTACAAAGCATGTTGAGAAGCATGTTACAAAGCATATTGTAATGCATGTACTGAAGCACTATCCCCATAGGGATAGAATTGTGTGTGCACTACAATTAAGTGGTTGCGGTGAACCACCGCATGGAGGGGATCCTACATGTCTCTAAGGGAGTTGGAGAATCCATATCAGCGCCTATCTAAGGCACTAGTACATGCACATGTACACCTACATGCACATACACAAACACTTAGAATACACGTTTCCAACATACATGACGTATGTTAGGCAAGTTCGTGATTGGGCTGTCCCTAAGCCCCGGGAGTATTTTTCCCGCGTATATCGTATTCATACAACAAATAATCATTACAATTACATATCCAAAATCCGCACGCATGCGGGATTTCTAGAATACGCAATTTCGACATACATGGCATTTACACATGAACATATATTTTTGCGATCTCTTTCGCCAAACTAGTATTTTATCCACACATGATATAATCAAACATTAAATAAACATGTCAAACATTTTCTCAACAAAAATACGTATACGGTATTTCTACGTATATCAAGAGTATGTAAAATTCCATAATCTTTATCGCTAATCGAAACAGGAAACGGAAAGCACTTTGTACATGTGCATTTGCATGCAGATCATGAATCTATCATTATCTGCCATTGAAAGCGTTGAAAACCGTAACTTATACGCTTAAAGTCCTCACCTCAGCCCTTGGAATTCCAACGAATCAGCAAGAAGGTTGGTGCTTCCGTATACGGGAGTTTCTTAGCCTAAAGATCGCATTCGATTAGTCTTTCCTTAACCTATCACTAATTAGGCTCAAATCAGACCTAGGGTTAGGGTTTCTTACCTTCAAATGGGGTGGAAACCGCCGGGAAACCACTTGGAATAGCGCGGTGTAGGCCGTGGGAGAGGTGGAAGCAGCAGGAGGAAGATCGGCTTCGATCTCCACAAGTTCTCTCTCTTTTCTCTCTTTCTCTCTTAGGGTTTTAACCCAAATTCGTATGGCTGTGAGAGGGGCTGTTCTAAGCCCCTTTTATAGCCACAAACCTTCCCAAAACAGACTCAGGTTCAAGGGTAACTGCTTACATAGGCATTTCGCCACTTTCCAAGCTCAAAAGGGGTGTTCTGGTGGCCCTCTTTGAGCCAAACGTCAGACTTAAGCTCACCCACTGCGGATCCACGTGGGATTACGTTTTCGGCTCGATCGGATTCCCAGATCGCACGTGGCGGACCACTCTCAGTTCAACGGTCCGTGGGCCACGATCGGAATTTCTGAGTACATGTAAATGTTCCTGAAATTTTTCTTAATCCGAGGGTGTAATTTGGTCTGATTCCGACGGTCAGGTTGCTTAATACTGACGTGCAACCGAAAGGTGCCAGATCACTATTCCAGATATTTTCTCTTGAATGGAAATAGTGTTTTTCACACTCCCTCGCTCCGGAGTGAAAATAATGGCCGTGGGACATCGGAATCATCTGATTTTTGAGATGATTGTCAAGCCCAGTGGGGCGGTCCTGGTTCCTTAGCTTCGTGTTAATCGGACTCCCGATGTGCGATCTAGACCTCATACGAAGTTTCGTTTCAGTCCCGAGAGCAGACGGGTAATGAGTTTGGCTCTAGACTTTAGGGTAACCTAGAGTCACCAATTCTGCAAGTTTTGGGTCTTGCAGATCGTATTTAAAGCGATCCCAACGGATTTCATGATTTACCGAGTTTAGCACTTAGTTAACTTTGTTAAATTTCTAAAGGATTTAATCCTATGTGATTTCTGGTCGAGGTGGTACTCGGCCCAATGTACGGAAATTTTCAGGTCGTTACACATTGTGTGTTGAGATTACTATCCCTAGCGACATCAGGGCCGTAGCCTCATAGTCATATCGTGGATGGCAGAGGGACACCGAAATATTTGGTTCTAGCATACGGGCGCCATAAATGTCCCTCGGTTGAAATTCCTAAACCCTCCGTGGCCAGGAGACGCCTCAACGTCGAACTGAGTGGATACATGAGCGCCCGAGTGCCGAATACCAGGAGGTCGCGTCTCCCACTGTGTTGTGGTCGGTTGGGAGGAGATGTGGCCTTACCCGCCCCTAGCGTAGGGGGCATTGCTAGGCTGAGTTGACCAGCTCGTGAATGGGTCCACTATCGACGTGCCGAATAGGTATTGACAGACTATTGGTCAGGCGGATAGCGATGTTTCTTACGCTCACTTGGACTTTATGACTAGGAGAGTGACAGTGCCATTTAGAGTGTACTAAACCCCGGTGATGATCCCAGAGATGAACTGCACTGATATGTGGACTTATTGAATAGGAGTTGTATACTCATTCATTCATTCATTCACTATCCACTCGGGCTGGTGGTGCGCAACTATTTGTTACGTGTACCTTCGCATGACTAGGATTTCGGTTGGGCGGGCGACTAACCTGAGATCAGGAGTTTACCACATTGAGTCTGACTATCCAAATTTAGGTATGAGATTGGTTTGGATAGAAGTCCCTTGTGATGGACCTCATAGCCTGCGATACTACGTACTATCATCCTGACTTCACACTCTAGCATGGTCATTTCATTCGCACCGCATATTGCATTACATTTGCGGCATATGGTATTTTGAGTTACTGTGTTTCTGTATTTATATGGTCTAGATAAGATTGACGCTATTCGTGGACTCATCAGGAATTACATACTACATCGCATCCTTGGCATTTGATATTTGACTCTTTATGACTCCTCATTTGCATAGATGTTCTATATTACGTATTCTAATATTGATTGACTCATGGACATGTCCGTATTTTCGCTTACTCTGTTATCGTATAATTTATGATCTTGCCAATATTTTTGTTTACTCTGATAATTCCTGCTCTTGTTAGTATTTCTGCTTACTCTGGTAATTCATGATCTTGTTAATAATTCTGCTTATTCCGATATTGTACGATTTATGGATTACCAGTATTTTCGGTACTGTATGATGATGACATTGTATTGAATACTTGACACTTACCTTGTGCACACCTTACATTACACCCCCTCTAAGTTTTCTATAAGCTTATGCACGATAGATGCGTGCAGGTGATGTTAGGTTGCCAACAGTGTTGAGCTTGGAGCATGCAGCTATCTTTTAGAGTTTGATTTTCGATTTATGTATTTCCCTTCAGTGTTGTAATCAAATGATTATATTAGTGGATATGTGATGATGATGTTGCCTTTATGATTTGGGTATACTTGTGGTTATGCTTATTACGAGTTAAATGTACATAAAAAAATCCTCCTTATAGGATCCCAGGATCGGAATCTGGCGTATGGATGCTAGGAGCCGAGAATGGGGTACTACGGAGGCTGTCGACACCGGATTCGGTGATCGGGATTCCTGTGAATCTGATTTCTAGGTTTGGGGCGTGATAATTCATGCCTTGGTACGGCTGATAGTATTCATGAATTCGCCAGTATATTCCGCATTACTCTGATATTGCATTCTGAGCACGCTTAGATTGCGCACACACTCTCACAACCCTCTAAGCATTTTGTAATCTTATGCATGACCGTTGCGTACAGGTGACACTAGGATGCCACAGCAGCATTGAGATTGGAGCATGCAGCGGACTTCTGGAGCTTCCGATTCTGTTATTGTATTTCCCTTTGTGTATTGTACCTTAAAATTTTTTATCATAGTGGATTTTGTGATGGTGTCTTGATTATTGTTCGTGGGTTATACTTATGGTTATGCTTGTTACAGAATAAATTCATGCTGAAAAAAATCCTCCTTGTAGGATCCCAGGATCGGAACTTGGTATATGGGTGCTGGGAGCCAAGAATGGGATACTACGAAGGTTGTCGGCACCGGATTCGGTGATCGAAAATTTTGTGAGCCCGATTTTCGAGTTTGGGGCATGACACGTATGGGAGCTAAGAGCCGAGAGTGGGGTACTATGGAGGCTGTCGCACTGAATTCGATGGCCGAGAATTTAGTGAGGCTAGTTCCCATGTTTGGGGCGTGATAGGAGTTAGTATCAGAGCATAATTTGGGAATACCTAAGAATGACATCACATCTTAGATTAACTACCTTTCACTACATGACAGTTGTGAACTTAGAATGATTGGGACCCCGAGCTCGAATACTTAGAAACTCACCTTATGATTTTATTTTTATTTAAAAAAAAAACTTAGTTTCAAATAGGATTTACTGTTGTAAGCCTAGAAACTTTCAAATATATCTCCCTGACGTGGGTGCATTTGAGAATACCCAAGGCTAAAAGGTCCCTTGTTCCTTTTTGTAGGACATGGCACCCAAGAGGTCGAGGAATGGGGCTGACACATCCTAGTCAGGTAAGGCTCCCGCTATATGAGTGAGTGCAGACGAGTTTTAGTAGATGTTGAATGTGACAACCTTTAGGCTACAAAGGCAGGATAGGCGATCCACTAATACACTCGTACAGAACGAGCAGGAGTACGTGAGTTCCCTTTTACGAGAATTTAGATGGCTCGATCCCCCACGTTTCCAGGGCGAGCCAGAACGATGGAAATCGAAGGTACTCTTGCATTATTCCTTCTATAAGGTGAGGTTGAGCATTGGTGGGCATCGGTCACTCAAGTAACATGGGTCGATTTCAAGTGGACCTTGGAGGACTTTGTGGACTGGTTTGATTGGAAGTTCTTCCTCGAGTATGTTTGTCAGTAGCGCGCATTAGAGTTTGAGACATTAGTCTAAGGAGATATGACTGTGTCTTAGTATGAGGCTCGGTTCGTCAAGTTGTTCCAATTCACATCATATCTTGTGGCCAAGGATGGGTGGAGGACCCGTTGTTTTAAGGGCGATTTATGTCTTGGCCTTCAGAGTTGTGTCACTAGACACAAGCTTCCTACGTTTGAGGAGGTTATGGAACAGGCTCAAATTTATAAGGCGGAGTGGGCTGATGCGCATCGGATCCGTAATCAGGGTAGAGATCAGAAGAGGAAGGCTCCCTCATAGCTCTTAGCAACAATAGCTTTGACCACACCAGAGGTGCATGACCCGTCCATCCTTCCAAGCGCCAGTAGCACCAACAATACCCTTAACACCACCAAAGAGACAGTTCCCAGGTGTTTGCTATGGGTGTGGAAGGATGGGACATCGTAAGCATTAATGCCCCCACACACAGTAGCAGCCGAGAGCACCTAAGAGGCCTCTACAACATCCTCCCTAGTAGTCGCAGCAGCGACAACAATATCAGCCGCCGAGGCCCCAATAGCAGCAACAACAATCGTATCAGCCGTCAAGACCTCCCTCATAGAAGTAGAGACAGTAGTGTAGGTCGTCGCAGCAGCAACAATGACAACAGATGGGACATGCATCTTCCCAACAAGCTTAGGGCAGGTTTTACTTAGCCCAGTAAGATCCTTAGGCATTAGGAGTCGTCGAGGATACACTCCTTATCTCCGCATGATAACTTGTCTTGTTTGATGATGGCGCATCACACTCATTTGTATCCGAGAATTTTTGCTGATCGAATGGTTTGCCGCTAGAGTTTGCACATGAAGGTCTATCGGTGTTGAAGTGTAACGCCCTAAATTTCGGGGGTCGAGTAAAGCTCTACTCCCGAGATCCAACGCATCACTTATGTAACATGGATAATGATGTTTAGATGTTGTCCACATCAATGCATTAAACATGAGTGGGATTATACTAAAACAACATATCATACTCCAGAGATAATGTAATTAAGCAAGCGGAAGACTGGACTATATGTATTGAAATAAGTAAGCGGTTATCTGTTTCCAGAGTATGATAATGTAACAGGGTTGAATATATACACGTATTGTTTCAAAATTTACAAAATAGCAAATTATAAAGTGTCCAACTAATCCATATGTCCCTGTAATCCCGCCGATTCAGCACGAGGTCTACATAGACCCGCCTGAGAGCTAGACGTAGGAGAATTCCTCCTCCTCATCCATACAATCCTGCTCTATAGTATAGACTCCATCGCACCTGCATCTAAACCAGAGTCTGGTTGGTATTTTAAACACCATCCTAGGTAGGAATGAGTAGCTAATTCAGTGGAACTATAAAGCAAAGGTTAACATGTTATCAAGTCAATCAAGCAGTAATGATAAAGCAATACATCAAACAATCTTAGCTACTCTTATTAATGCAGGAATGATATGCGAAAATGATACATGCCCTCGCTTGCACTCCCTCAGCGACTTCATCTAACGATCGCGCATGAAAAACTCCCTAAACGTGCGCTTCCTCACTAAAGTACATGCAATGCGGTGTATGGTCGTGTTAGCCAAGTAATTGATTAGGCTTATTCATACAGCAGATTCGGGAAGCTAAGGTACCTCCCTTTATATCATTAACTCAAACAAGGATCCATCTAGGGTTGTCAATCCTAGTTAATCACATACGATACGCAAGTTATAGGGCATCACCCTTACTGAAAGCAGTAGATAGGCAAATTTAAAAAAAATAACAGTTTATACTCACGGTCACTACGGGAAGGCTCGTCACCTTAGTGTAGGCCAACAACTCGAATACAGTGTCCCATACCACCGTATTCGGCTCACGAGTTTGGGTTGCTCACTGGTCACTACGGGGAGGTTCGTCATCCCAGCGTAAGTCGACAGCTCGACCACGGTGTCCCATACCACCATGCCCGGCTCATGAGTCTTAGCGGATCGTGGTACCATGGTTGAAACAGGTCTTTCACATTGGAAGGGGTACCTTAGATTCAAGCAGTAGTGTCCATACATGGTAAACACACAATAAGCCAATCGGGTTATTTGACAAGTTCGATTGGTACGAGCGCATACTGAATTAATCTACATGGAGCACATAAGCACTCTACGTGGCCAAACCACTGTCGACAATCATCGTACGACTCGGATTCACCAAACGTATCAAATGTGGCAAGACTAATTCCGCCACTCAAAACGGAAACTGTTACCGATTGCCTGGACTACGTAGTAGTCCCAATCATACTCAAACGCAGATCTGATAATCATATAAGCATTTTAATAACCAATCCAACTACAATGCTCATTTGAGCATTTTATCAAACATATTGAACATGTTACCAAACATTGCATTTCATCCATAAATTGTGTAGACGAAATTTAGATTTCATGAAGGAACTATACATATGGATGAGGTGATCGAGAATCCTATCTCGATACCCTTGATAAACACAATCCATGAACAATTTCTCATTCAGACATTATATCAAACACTTAGACTATACATTACTAAATACATAGACTAGATTAGTTATGACATGAACTATAGCAATTTCCTACACAACATATGTTATAAAGCATATAACAAACATGGATCTTATATTAGAAATTATGACAAGCACAAATCACAATCTCACATTCATTCAAACATTTTATCAAACACTTAGGCTACCCTTTACCCAATATATAGACTAGATTAGTCACAACACTTATCTTAGCAAATCCTTACACTAAGAGGTCAACATACATAAGACAACGATGAATCATAGTTTAGTAGTCATAACAAACACAAATCATATTACATGTTCACACAAATATTTTAACAAACACATGAGATGCGTATTTTGTACTACATAGTTCACACATGTATATTATATCGACAACGTCGTATCTAAGATAATATGACAGTAGTCAAGTCAGACATAAATCATTACTGACATTGAAAGCCTTGAAAACCATAACCTAAACGTTTATAGTTCACACCTTTCGTCGGAATACCCGATTTGAACTCGGTTCCAACACAACGTTCCCGAAAATGGAACGATGGTACCTATATGATGAAATAGGTTAGCTATTTCATCGATTATTCTATTTGAATTTCTAAATTAAGATTAGGGTTAGGATTTCTTACCCAAATCGCAACCGAAGGTGATATTGTAGCGAGGTGGGAAGGTGAATCGAGGCGTGGAGTTGTGGGAGAGAATCCCAGCAACGACTCCCACTCTTTCTCTTCTATCCTCACACTTTCTCTCTTCTTTTCTCTCTTCTCTCTCCTAGGGTTAGAGAATTTCGTATGGAATGGGAACGGGGTGGTTTAAGGGCATTATATAGGCCCGGAACTGATGTCAATGGCCCTAGGGCCATGGTATACTTAAGCTATAGCCAAAGGGTGTCCGTTTTGGACAAACGGGACTCATCTGGAGGTCCATTACTCACCTACGGTATGGAACAAGTTCCCTAACCATGGATCTAGGCCAGGATGCGATTTCAGTCCAATCGGATTAGCGGATCGACCGTGGAGGACCCGTGTCAGTTCAACAGATCGTCGTCACCCCATCAGGGCCAGAAGATAGGATATGTTAGGGAAATTTTCCCTGATCTATGAGTAAAGTTTGGTCAGAAACTGACGGTCTGAACTCTTCAATTTCGCTCGTAAGCGAATGACCCAATTTACTTAAGTTCTGGTTCATTTTCTAAAGATATTCGCATTTCTCACACACTTTACTCAAGGCTCAAGTTGTGCATTTTGGATACCATTTGGGCTCGATTCTCGCGATGGTTGTCAAGCCTAATAAGACGGTCATAACCCTATAGTTTTGCGGTCATCGGACTTTCAACGCGTTATACGGGTCCGATATGGAGTTTCAATGTGCTCCCGAGAGCAATTGGGTTTTGAGATTGCTCTTAGGTTTTTAAGTAATGTTGATTTAGCGATTTTAATAATGGTTTTGGGTCTTGTCATTCGTATAAATAGTGGTTCAAGATAATTCCACTGATTATTTAGTTTAGTACTTAACTAAATTCTGCCCTAATTACGACAGAATAAGGTCCTAGGGTAGTTTATGTCTTTTTTTGGCACTTTTAGCTAGTATATTATTTTAATTATTTTTTAGTAGTTCATCATCAAGTCTACTTTATCTCTACATCTCTACAAATTTCATTAGATTTCGTATTCTAGAAAAATTTTTAAAAATTCTAGAAGTAGTAGTTGTTCGAACTATAATTTTTGAATAGTTATCACATCAGCCTAAATTTAGCTATATTAAAGTTTTTATTTTTTTTTCACTTATTTTTCTATGAAACTAGACTTATCGAGCTTAAATCTGGATTTAAATCACCTAAATTGGAGTTATATTGAGGGAGATATGAATTTTGAAGTCGAACGAAAAGTGCAGAAAATTACAGCGAGGGTCCACCGAAATTCCGTGCACCGGCGGCATGCGCCGACCCGCTGTGCTGTTTGGTGGTGGTTTTTGCTACATGGCTTTTGAAATGAGTGTATCTTGCAAAATGGAATGTGTTATTCGATGTGCAATATATGATTTTAGGGTAGGAGAAGCTGTTCTATCTATCCAAATAACTTATCTATTTGGTGAGATTCCATAAGGTTAATGGTCAAAAATCTATTGATTTATATATTTACTATTTATAGTAAAGTTTAGATTAATTATAGTTCTTCATCCTTTGAAATTTAGGATTTGTGTCTAATATGAAAGTACTTAGAAAATTTTGAAGAATAAGGTAGTAAAATGTGAGATTTTTGAAGGAGATGCGTTGAAAAGGGGATTTGAGACTTTGAGATTGAGTTTTGAGAAGTCGATAAAGTGTTATGATAGACCCATTGCCCAAGGACGTCTAACTCCAGGTTGGCAAAAATCTGGGACGTTACATGAAGCCCTTGGGAAAGATTGTGGTGTTAGTTGGATTTGCTTGTCTTGCCCCTTTCTAATAGGGGAGACCTTGCCGGCTGACTAGTTTGTTTTGTCGATGACCAAGTTTGATGTTATCATAGGCATAGATTGGTTTGCTAAGTACCATGCTATATTAGAATACTTCGTGAGGACAATCACATTTTGGTCTTTGTAGTGGTGGTTTTCTTTGCCAAAAAATGACATCCACAAGCTTGTGAGTGACAAAAGGAGATAACACTAGATTGTTCATTATTTGGAACATATCTCTTAATGATTTGGTCTAGCTAATATTTGAATAAATAAGGGTCATTTAAAAAAAAAGCTACGTACCTCGGCTAAAAATCTCTTCCGATCTTGTCATGTCCAATGGATTGCCAATTGACTTCTTACAAGATAATTTGCTATGTTAGCATACTAAGGTAATTAGGAGGCAACAAATAATTGTTCATCTAGGAAAGTTTCTTTGTTCGGTGAGCTCTCAATGAAATCCAAAGGACTAATCGAGACAAGTGGTTTGCTACTACGTTCTTTATTCCTTTCTTGTCACGTATCTCCAAGTCAAACTCTTAGAGTATGAGGATCCATCTTAAAAGATGGGGCTTAGTGTTCACAACCCAAGTGTAGGGTCGCGATGTATAAATAATCTCGGTGAGACCGAGATCGAATCCACAGGGACTAAATCGTACGTTTTCTGAAAGTAACTAGAAGTTGAACTAGAAGAGATCTAATACTAAATCTGAAATATTTAAGAGAGTAATTGTGAAGGATGTAATTGAAATTTGTAAATTTAAAGGTGGGAACCAGGGGGTGCCAAGGATCTACTTGTAGCAATTGAGATGCTGCCTTACTTGATTTAAGAGATCCAATTAGAATAGAGTCCTATCTTATCCAATTGGAAAGAGATCTATGATCAGATCCTTGAACTTCTCATTGATCTAGCCTCAATGAAGAGGATTGTGAAGATTTGGAAGGGATTCCGTAACCCAACCATGCCTCAGAGACGATGGAAAACAACAGGATTTACCAATCCCACATCTTAAATAGGAAAAGAAGATACTTAAAGCTATCACAGGCTCTACTGTAATTTGAGTCACAATAAACCATTGAAAATTAAAAATATTCCTTAAAATCTATTAGAAATCAATAAAGTTCAACATAAACATGAATCAAAGCAAAGTAAACATCTAATCACACACTACAAGCTTCACCTCCTAGCCCTAGCTAAGAGATTTAGCCAAACCATAGACATGATTGAACTAAGAACTCTTAAACGAAACATGAAAACAAACTAAGGAAGAAGAAGAAAAACTCTTGGCGGCGGCTCTCCCATCCTTTTGATCCACTCCTTAAACCCTAAATGATACTAGGAACATCTTAAGGACTCCTATTTATACTTGTGAAGCTCCACCTTCTGCAACGACTTGGAATTTCCAGAACCCAACTTAAATTACGCAATTCGTAGCTTTTCCACATTACGCTTTGGTAGACCGAAGTCTAATCTGAGGTTGAGTCCGAATTTGGAAAGGATTTTGTTTCAGCAGTTGCCCGATCTCGGTCGGACCGAACTTAAGTAGTCGGTCGGATCGAATTATCTTCAGTCGAACAAAATTAACTCATTTAGCACTAGAGCTTTTCATGCACTTCGGTCGCACCGAATCCTCCTTTCGGTCTAACCGAAACATGGTTCGGTCGGATCGAATTGTCTGTTGGCCGAACAGAATTAGCTTATGAAGTCCATCGTTTGTTACTGGACTATTTTATGCAAGTTCGGTCGGACCGAACATGGGTTCGGTCAGACCGAACCTGTCTGTTTTCTACAGCAGATTTGCATTCTTTCAAGTCATTTTGTTTAGCTTTTGTGCTTGGTTTCCTTGGATCTTTGGCATGTGAATTCTTCATTATTGGTCTTCTAAGATTCACCTTGGCTTGGTAATTCTTGAGCATCAAATCTATGTTTTTAACATTCTTTTCAATCCAAGCTCTCAAATTCACCTTACCATACAAACAAGTATAAAATATACCTTTAAGCATTATCATGATCATAAACCAAGATATAAATAGGGGAGAATATGCCATATTTGACACTCAACACTTAGCATCCTTCTTGAGAGAAGATACTTGAGCGCCGCATGGTCAGTCAAAATTATGATTTTGGATCTAGTCAAGTAGGACTGGAATTTTTTTAAAGGAAAACTATGGCAAGGAGTTCCTTTTCAGTAGTGAAATAATTTATCTGGCACTATTCAGCGTTCTACTTGCGTAGTATATAACACATGGTTTCTTGTCCTTCATTTGGCCTAACATAACCCCTATAGTATAGTCACTAGCGTGACACATGATTTCAAAAGGAACACTCTTATTTGGTGGCTACAAGATAGTAACGGTTGTCAACATACCCTTTAGCTTTATAAAACCTTTTAGCATAAGTCAGTCCACTCAAATAGAAACATCGTTTTGAAGGAGGTTATTTAATGTTTAAACATTTTGCTAAAATTCTTAATGAACCTCCTATAAAACCTTCATGACCGAGAAATGATCAAATGTCAGGTATGCTTTTGGGAACCGAAAAATTAACAATCAAGTATATTTTGGCCTTATCCACTTCAATTCCATTGGATGAGATCACATGTCCAAGGACAATTCAATTTTGAACCATGAAGTGGAACTTTTCTCAATTCAAAATAAGGTTTTTCTCTTTGCACCTTGTCAAAACCAAGTTCAAGTGCTTGAGGCACTCATCAAATATACTTCCAAAAATAAAGAAGTCATCCATGAAGGCTTTCAAAAAATGCCCAACCATATCTGAAAAAATATTGAGCATGCATCTTTATAATGTCACAAGCGCATTACATAGTCCGAATGACATCCTTTTGTAAGTAAAGCTGCCAAAGGGGCATGTATGTAATGTGGTCTTGTCCTTATCTTCAGAGACTATCTTAATTTGATTGTAACCCGAGTACCCATTTAGGAAGCAATAGTATGAATGATTGACCAATCTTTCCAAAATTTTATCAACAAAAAAGGTAAGGGAAAGTGGTGTTTTCTCGTGACGACATTGTTAAGGCATAAAAAAGATTTAAAAAAAAAAAGATAGGAGAAGAAATACTTCCTGAAAGAGGGTTGTGTGACACACAACAGAAGCATGCAATGAAGGATTGTGCGCCGTACAAGGTGGTTTGCGCATAAAGGTGGTTCGCGCACAAGGTGGTCCACGCACAAAGGTGGTCCGCACACAAGGGTGGTCCGCACAAGGTGGTCCGCGCACAAGGGTGGTCCTCGCACAAGTATTGTTTGTACACAAAGGGAATCAGTGCACAAGTGGGGTCAGCGCACAAGTAGGGTTAGCGCACAAAGGGGTGACCGCACAACTGTGCTAGGTGCATAATGAATATGTTGAGGTATTCACACATGCGAAAGGCTATGTATACCCCACCATCCCTCTATAATTCATTCATTAGAGCAAGATTCAAGCAGAGGAGAGAAATCCAGACTTTAGAAAAACCCATGTATTGTTCGCACTCGTTGTGCGGAACATGGCCCATGGGGCGCACAATGGTTGCTAGCGCACAAACCTTTTTTGATGAACCATGGTTATGGGCGAACAACCCTCCTGTTGGTGTACTATTCTCCCTGTGGGCACGCAATGACTTTGTTCGTGTCAGGGATTCATTGGTGACTAATCAGAGATCAAAGAAAACCCTAATTTGGATCCAAATATCAGAATACTTTCTCAAGAACGTGGAATCTATCAATACCACTACATTAAAGATCATGATACAATCAATATTGAACATTTAATATTTGTATTATGTTTATGTAAATGTTCTACTTTGGAATCAAAGGAGATAAAGGATGTAAATGAATTCAGAACGAATGAATATTGTGATTGTTCTCTTTATTCTTCTTTTGTTAACTATTGAGTAAAAATGAATTCCCCCAAATCGAATGCATTTGTTTCTTGTTGAAACAGACATTAAGCTTCCTAGAGTCAATGCACATTCTCCAACCAATGGTAACTTTAGTTGGCATGAGTTCATTATTGGCGTTAGCTATAATGGTAATTCCAGAATATTTGGGCACCACCTAAGTTTGACTTATCCACTGCCTATCGGATATAGGGCAGATGATACCCAAATACAACAGTTTCAACACTTCCTTCTTAAACACATCCCTTATGTTTGGATTTAATCGGCGGTCGATTACCTTGACGTCCATAATAGTCAATCCTATGAAACTCTTGTGATTCTTAAGAGTAGCAATCAACTTACTCTCTTGTTCATCATCCAAGTAGGAAGAAATCAATACTAGATATGTGTCTCCTTGACCTAAATAAATGTACTTAAGCTCGGATGACAATGGTTTTAGGTCAAGCTTCGGTGCCTTGATGCTAGACGGTAAAGGCTTTAAGTTCGTGAGGGGCAATTTTTCAAAGCATGGCCTCCACTGGTTAGTTTCATGTACCGACTCAGAATTGAATAACGCACTCACTATATCTAATATCATATGATTGTTAGAATCCATAATGTTAGCAAGAAAGGATTTTAAGGGGTCTAAGATTGTAGTTAATATAAGCTCCTCCTCCACGAGTGTGTCGATCATGTTTACCTCATGGATCTCATCTACATCCCCTGGTTGTTTGTATAGATTGAAGATGTTCACCTCCAATGTCATGTTCCCAAAGGACAATTTCATCTCTTTATTCTAGCAATTGATTATTGCATTTGAAGTAGCCAAGAATGAGCGTCCTACGATGACTGGAATTTGAGTGCTAGCATTTATAACCAGTTGTGTATCCAAGACGATAAAGTCTACTGGATAGTAGAACTTATCAACTTGGACTAACACGTCCTCAACTACCCCTCTTGGTATACGAATAGATCGGTCTACAAGTTGCAGTGTCATTTTGGTGGGTTTTAATTTACCAAGCCCCAATTGTTCGTACACTAAGGGATAAGGTTAATGCTTGCCCCCAAATCTAACAAGGTTTGTTCAGTCTGGAATTTCCTTATGATACATGATATGGTAGCACTACCCGTGTCTTTATATTTGGGGAAGTGTTTTTTTAATTATCACACTATCATTAAAAAAGCTTTCCTTTTGCACATTTAATTTGTATTTAACCATGCAAAGTCCTTAAGAAACTTGGCATATGACAAAATTTGCTTGATCACATCCAACAGGGGATTGTTTATTTTGACTTGTTGAAAATCTTTAAGTTATCCTTGTTCTCATCCTTCGTCATGTGCAGTAGTACTAAATCCAAAATCATCCTTCATTTATCTGAATCCTTAGGCGTGTCGGCCTTCATTGGGATAGTCTTGTCAATTTCTTTCCACTTATAAGAGTGGTGATGGATTTTACTTGTTCCACATGAGGGTTATGAGGATTTAAATCGATCACTTCATATTGTCCTTTTGGGTTAGGCTAAGGTTGGGCAAAAAATGTCCCTTTCTCCCTACTAGTCAAGTGTGATTCAATCCTTGAAACCGACATTTAAGATTATTTATGGCCTTCATGGTGGTTTGATTGAACTGTATTTCCCTCCTCGCATGAATTTTTGCAACGTGTCCTCAAGGGTCCTCTTTTGTGGTTGCAATTGTGGTGCAGGGGGAGGCCCTTGGGGAGGAGTGCCTGCATTAACGGTTGACTCATTTTTTCAACTGAAGTAAGGATTATTTTGCCAGTTAGGATTGTATGTGTTAGAATTTGGAGCACCGAATGGGCGTTGATAGGCATTCATGGCATTTACTTGAGCTTAAACACGTCTTAAAAAGCTGAAATTGTAGCGCAGTCCTTCGTAAGGTGTGCATCACTCTCGCATATGCCACAAGCACTTTCAGCAGATGTATTGGTGGGTTGGATCGCTTCCACCTTCCTTATTTCCATGGCCTCAACTTTTCAAGTGAGATCCATAATCTTAGCATTCACATCTGTAAGTGTTATTATGTTAAGCACACATCATAAATTGTTAAATTTCGTAAGACAAAAGCGGTTCAAGGTCAGATCACAAGCATCGAATCACAACACACTACATGCCTGAATATCAGCTCAAGATTGGCTTATGATCAACTCAAGATCGGGACATCTTCTCAAGAAACTGATGCTCGAATTCAAGACAAGATCAAGTCAAAGTTCAAGACAAGGTGTCTCATATATTTGCTAAAACATGGGTGGTATAACCTTAGAAAGACCTTAGGTCAGGATTTTTTAAAAATTCATTGACTTGGGTTTTAATAAGTGTTTTTACCCTAGAATTCGGCCAGCTTAACTTCAAGTCCGAGCAAAATAACAAATTTTGTTGAAAATTCAGCTAGCCGAAGTTTTGGTTTGCTAGCCTAAGCTTGAAATTCGGCTAGTCCGCGGAAGTTCGGGTGAAATTTCAGCAATGTAATCTTTTGAAATTTGTTGGAATTCGACTAGCTAAATTTGACCTTGGGCCAGTTGATTTTTGGATAAATCTTATCCCGTGCGATCTAACAGCATTGGAACAAATCCGGTGGACTTCGTCCAACTGAAGTTCCAACTATTTGCATATAAATTGAGTCTTTCTCTCATTCTAAAAACATAACGAAAAATTACTATAATCCTTTTGCAAGAGAGAGAGAAGCTTAACTCCTTGGCAAGCTATCTGTTGATATTTATAATTTAATTTATAGCTTATTCAATTCCCCTTTTCTCAAGATCGTTTAAGTCTTATTTAAGAGAGTAATCTATACTCTTCTTTGAGATCTAAAAGACTTGAATCAAGTAGCATTTGGGATTTCCATTTATAAAATCTATAGAACCCTAAACTTTTTTTTGTCTGATTGAACATTGCGTCATCTACGTTCAAGAAAGAAATTCTTCTGCTACAAGCTTCTGTCATGTCTTCGAATCTCCATTTGAAGATAAGTATATTTACTGTATTTCATTTTAGGTTTTTTTGAGATAGCCTGTGAAAATCTCAGTGAGGTTTGTCTGAGATATCCCTAAAAATCTCAGTGGGGTTTCTATTTATGATAGCCCATGAAATCACAAAAGGGGTTTTTTGTTGTGATAGCCCGTGAAAATCACAAGGAACTGTATGTTGTTAAGGTGAACCTGTGAAAACCTTATTATAGTGAAAGCTAAAATTACGAGGGTAGTAATTTTAGGAGTGGAGTAGTGTGGTGTGGTTATTTAAAGCACCGAACCACTGTAACTCCTTGTGCCGGTGGTGAATGCTTTATTCTTTTTAGTGATTGGATGTTATTTATTATTTCATTCTTGTGATGAAATTTGTAATCTTTTTATATTCTCTTGCTAGTTTGAAACATTGATTTTAAAGACATTCATGAAATAAGGTTGTCCTCCCTAATATTTTAGGTGAAGGTTGTCTTACGAGTTATTTGGAATCAAGGTTTCAATACTCAAGCGATTGAGATTTTGTAATCTTTACATATTCCGTATTTATTTCAATTATTTGGGATTGTCTATTCACCCCCACTAGGACATTGTTAGCTCTCCATTTCAAGTGGTATCAGAGCAGGTTGATCTTTTTTTTTTTTAGATTTACCTCCTTGAGCTAGATTGAGCTACAAGATGTCAAATTTCAAAAGCTTATCCATTACTAGGCTACCTCCCTTTGATGGCTCTAACTATTCTTATTGGAAAGCCAGGATGAGGATTTTCCTCAAATCCATTGATGAAAGTGTGTGGCAAGCTATTGTAACTAAAGAGATCCCTCCTATGATGGAAGTAGTAGCCGATGATGAAACCATATCAATGAAA
>JAJHSJ010002830.1:0-38438 GCA_021015155.1 Magnolia officinalis
GATGCATATCAAAAGTGGCCCTGCATGATGGACAGCCCACATTGAATGTGGGACCCACATGATGGACACCGCATTAGAGGTATACATCCATATGTGAGTGGTAGACATTGAACAATGATAAGATTTTATTGTTTGGGTGTTTCACATATACAATTCCGTTGTTTGACCTGCACACCAATCAATATGTAGCATTTTGCCCTGGTGATCTAACGGTTGAGATGATGGTTACAGGCTGATCCTATATAAGATTTGGAAGCAACGAGCGACTGAGGATTTCTCACCGTTACCATACATTGTGACTCTTCAAACCTGCATGCTTTGGGTTTTCTACGGCCTTCCTATCGTGCACCCCAACAGCCTTCTCATCATCGTGACCATCAATAGCATTGGAATATTTCTGGAGATCATCTACCTCACCGTCTACTTCATCTACACCCCCAAAAACAAAGAGTACATGCTTTCACCATAACATGTATGAGATCTGAACCATTCAGTGGGTGGGACCCACCCATAGCCATTTTGATTGCCCAAATGGGGCTCGCCAGATGATTGAACTTGTTTGATTATCAGGCCGCAGTGCAATACTTTGTGGGCGAGCCCAAACCATTTGACAGTTCAGGTTCCGGTCGGGTCCTAGTGTACCCATACCAAGTTGCTTGTGATCACGGTTCACGGGTCTGGGTCTCATTTTTCCGACAGGTGTTCTTGGAGCACTGTGAGTTATAGTAGCTCCCATTTGCATAAGTTCACTTGGGGAGTATATCAAGTGATCTGAACCGTCCATTAAGTTCATAATACATTTCATGGCTATCATGCAAAATTCACATTGATTCGATGATCTTGACTGTCCATATTAAAGGTGATTGATCAAATGCTAAGATAACAAATCAAATAACGTATTTTTATTCAACATTTACATTTACAGTTGTACGTGCTCAAGTTCATGGCTGAGGGGAGATGGGTGTTAATGGTAGTAGTACCATCACACTCACTTGTGCACACACTCACACGAAGCGGTCATTGATAGTCGGACCGTGTGGGTCATCTTCAACATTTGCATGTACGCTTCACCACTTTTTGTCATGGTAAGTAGCCATACTTCTCTTAGTTCTCTACATGGACAAAGGGGCAGCAATAGCCCAGATCCACCCAGGTCACCTGTTATTTATTCTGGTTGAAATTTAAGGGGCGTAGTAGCTTCACTGGTGGATCCCTGGCTGATGGCCCACCATGATGTATGTGCCTTACATCCATGCTGTCTATTCATTTTCTTAGATCATTTTTGGGATCATGCCCACCATTATAAACTTCTTGGGGGCCACCGGAATGTTTATTTTCCATCCACACTATTTATAAGGTCACAAAGACCTGGATGAAACGACCACATAAATATCTGCGTGATTCAAGACTTTGGTGGCCCACAAAAGTTTTTTTATATTGTCAATCACCATTATTTCCTGTGGTACGGTTCATCTGATTCTTGATTGGTTGTGTTTTTATGGGGTTGTTGCAGAGGATGGTTATACAGACCAAGAGCGTGAAATACATGCCCTTATCTCTCTCGCTTACTGGTTTCCTCAACGCTATCTGTTGGATGGCCTATGCCTTCATCGGATTGGACCCTTCACATGCTGGTAAATCTATTTCCAACTAAGGAAAAATGGCTCATATCTGAAACACCGAAAGCAAAACTTTGGTGTGGGTGGGAACTGCTAAAGTGAGGCCCACTTGATCAAATAGTAGATGTGTCCCACTTCACATCACTGGTCAAGGAAGCTCTCTATGGGTGCATATATGTTCTACGTTAGGCATGCACTTTCATTGATTGGCAATCATTGTGTGTGATAAACCACCTGTCGGGCAATCCAAATTGTTCATTTGGTGGGCCTTGGCTAAATCGTTGATGAACTGACGAAATATCATCCATCAAATCCCAGTCATGGGATGATCTAACGGTCATGATCATCAAATGGGGCTTGTTTCTTGCACTAGTTATTTGGTCTAATCTATCAAGGTCAGTTGCTATACCAAGCCCGCTTTGTACTTAAATGACTTCACTGTAGTCAATATCGTATACACCAACATTCAATGTATGAACTATCCAAAGTTAAACTTCCTCGGATGCATTTAAGAAGAAAACTTATTGCCCTAACTTCTATTAACCTGCATTCAAAACCTAATTACAGTAACTTTCAATTCTTTGCAGATTCCAAATGGGTTGGGCGTATTGTTTGGTGCAGCCCAATTGATTCTCTATGGTTGCTACTACAGGTCAACGGTGTGGGATGATGATGAGAAGCCGAAGTTAGAGGTGCAACTTCCGGCATCAACTTCCACAGTTGGCCCCAGCAGTGAATCATCTGAACTTCAGACTATTACCCTCTCATCTAAATGATCATATGATTATACCGACCATGATCAACGCGCCGCTTTGATCACATCGGATTGCATTTGGTAGTGAAAGGTTTTCAAGAAGCTCAGTTTGTTTTTTATAGCCGTTCATTTATCACACTGTTTCGTTTGTAAGAAGTCCGACATGTGGACGATATTGAAATCTTTGGGTTCGTTTGGGAGCTTGTAAACAAGGTAAATGACTTATTAGTTGTATTTAAATGGGAGTAAAAGAAAGAAATTTTGATATTGTGTTTGAATATGAGTAAATGGAAGGAAATGGAAATGCATGGAAAATTTTCATTATATTTACAAGAACATATGTAATATCCTAAATCATCTTTAATATCCCAAATTAATGTAATATTATTTAATTAATGATTGTAATAAGCTCATTGAAATATATACTTTAGCCAAAAATGAAGAAATTTTGAGCCTTGGATGGGAGAGAAATATAAGGATCATAAACAAGTAACTTGCCAACTTTTTTTAACCATCCATTTAAATGGCTGACCTTTGGATGGTTTGGATCATTTTATTGGTTTGATTTTAATGATGTAGTCGATAATTGTGTTGTTTCAAATATACTTCAAATTTCATTTACCTCTATTTACTCCCAATTCCCCTCATTTACCTCAATGTACCTTCATTTACTCCCAATTCCCTCAATTTACCTCAATTTACTCTCAATTACCCCCATTTACCTCAATTTACCTTAATTTATTCCCAATCCCCCACATATACCTCAATTTACCTCCATTAGATATTCTACATTTGGCCTACATCTAAATCAAATTAAACTGCTCAAATCATGGGGTCCACTATAGATACATTATAATGATACAATTAAATCAACTAGAAGATCCGAAACTCTAATTAATGATAAGAAACAATTGATAAGAAAGATATTCTTTTTTGCCTCATGATTCATTAAGAAATCAACCCATGTAAAGAAGATGGAAATGCTTTATCATTCCATATCTAAGCTCGAACCCTGGATCTTCTCAAGATCTATGATACTTTATGATGCATTTAAAATTAAAAGTTGGATCATAGCAATCTAATTATTTGTTTTCGATTAAAAGTTGGTATACGTCCACATGTGAGTGGTAGACATTGAACAATGATAATATTTTATTTTTGGGTGTTTCACATGTACAATTCCGTTGTTTGACCTGCACACCAATCAATATGTAGCATTTTGCCCTGGTGATCTAACGGTTGGGATGATGGTTGCAGGCTGACCCTATATAAGATTTGGAAGAAACGAGCGACTGAGGATTTCTCACCGTTACCATACATTGTGACTCTTCAAACCTGCATGCTTTGGGTTTTCTACGGCCTTCCTATCGTGCACCCCAACAGCCTTCTCATCGTGACCATCAATAGCATTGGAATATTTCTGGAGATCATCTACCTCACCGTCTACTTCATCTACACCCCCAAAAAGCAAAGATTACATGCTTTTACCATAACATGTATGAGATCTGAACTATTCAGTGGGTGGGACCCACCAATAACCATTTTGATTGCTCAAATGGAGCTCGCCGGATGATTGAACTTTTCTGATTATCAGGCCGCAGTGCAATACTTTGTGGGCGAGCCCAAACCATTTGACAGTTCAGGTTCGGGTCGGGTCCTAGTGTACCCACACCAGGTTGGTTGTGATCTCGGTTCACGGGTCTGGGTCTCATTTTTCCGACAGGTGTTCTTGGAGCACTGTGAGTTATAGTAGCTCCCATTTGCGTAAGTTCACTTGGGGAGTATATCAAGTGATCTGAACCGTCCATTAAGTTCATAATACATTTCATGGCTATCATGCAAAATTCACATTGATTCGATGATCTTGACTGTCCATATTAAAGGTCATTGATCAAATGCTAAGATAACAAATCAAATAACGTATTTTTATTCAACATTTACATTTACAGTTGTACGTGCTCAAGTTCATGGCTGGGGAGATGGTGTTAATGGCAGTGGTAGTTACTGTCACACTCACGTGTGCACACACTCACACGAAGCGGTCATTGATAGTTCGGATCGTGTGTGTCATCTTCAACATTTGCATGTACGCTTCACCTCTTTTTGTCATGGTAAGTAGCCATACTTCTCTTAGTTCTCTACATGGACAAAGGGGCAGCAATAGCCCAGATCCACCCAGGTCACCTGTTTATTTATTCTGGTTGAAATTTAAGGGGCGTAGTAGCTTCACTGGTGGATCCCTGGCTGATGGCCCACCATGATGTATGTGCCTTACATCCATGCTGTCTATTCATTTTCTCAGATCATTTTTGGGATCATGCCCACCATTATAAACTTCTTGGGGGCCACCGGAATGTTTATTTTTCATCCACACTGTTTACAAGGTCACAAAGACTTGGATGAAAGGACCACATAAATATCTGCATGATTCAAGACTTTGGTGGCCCACAAAAGTTTTTCATATTGTCAATCACCACTGTCCTGTGGTGTAGTCCATCTGATTCTTGAGTGGTTGTGTTTTTATGGGGTTGTTGCAGAGGACGGTTATATAGACTAAGAGCGTGAAATACATGCCCATCTCTCTCTCGCTTACTAGTTTCCTCAACTCTATCTATTGGATGGCCTATGCCTTCATCGGATTTGACCTCTTCACATGCTGGTAAATCTATTTCCAACTAAGGAAAAATGGCTCATATCTGAAATACCGATAGCGAAACTTTGGTGTGGGTGGGAACTGCTAAAGTGAGGCCCACTTGATTAAATAGTAGATGTATCCCATTTCACATCACTGGTCAAGGAAGCTCCCTATGGGTGCATATATGTTCTATGTTAGGCATGCACTTTCATTGATTGGCAATCATTGTGTGTGATAAACCACCAGTAGGGCAATCCAAATTGTTCATTTGGTGGGCCTTGGCTAAATCGTTGATGAACTGCCGAAATATCATCCATCAAATCCCAGCCATGGGATGATCTAACGGTCATGATCATCTAATGGGGCTTGTTTCTTGAACTAGTTATTTGGTCTAATCTATTAAGGTCAGTTGCTATACCAAGCCCACTTTGTACTTAAATGACTTCACTGTAGTGAATATCGTATACACCAACATTCAATGTATGAACTATCCAAAGTTAAACTTCCTCAGATGCATTTAAGAAGAAAACTAATTGCCCTAACTTCTATTAACCTGCATTCAAAACCTAATTACTGTAACTTTCAATTCTTTGCAGATTCCAAATGGGTTGGGCGTATTGTTTGGTGCAGCCCAATTGATTCTCTATGGTTGCTACTACAGCTCAACGGTGTGGGATGATGATGAGAAGCCGAAGTTAGAGGTGCAACTTCCGGCATCAGCTTCCACGGTTGGCCCCAGCAGTGAATCATCTGAACTTCAGACTATTACCCACTCATCCAAATGATCATATGATTACCGACCATGATCAACGCGCCACTTTGATCACATCGGATTGCATTTGGTAGTGAAACGTTTTCAAGAAGCTCAGTTTGTTTTTTTACAGCTGTTCATTTAGCACACTGTTTCGTTTGTAAGAAGTCCGACATGTGGATGATGTTGAAATCTTTGGGTTCGTTTGGGAGCTTGTAAACGAAGGTAAATGACTTATTTAGTTGTATTTAAATGGGAGTAAAATAAAGAAATTTTGATATTCTGTTTGAATATGAGTAACTGGAAGGAAATGGAATGCATGGAAAATTTCATTATATTTACAAGAACATATGTAATATCCTAAATCATCTTTAATATCCCAAATTAATGTAATATTTATTAAGTAATGATTGTAATAAGCTCATTGAAATATATACTTTAGCCAAAAATGAAGAAATTTTGAGCCTTGGGTGGGAGAGAAATATAAGGATCATAAACAAGCAACTTGCCAACTTTTTTTAACCATCCATTTATATGGCTGACCTTTGGATGGTTTGGATCATTTTATTGGTTTGATTTTAATGATGTAGTCGATAATTGTGTTGTTTCAAATATACTTCAAATTTCATTTACCTCTATTTACTCCCAATTCCCCTCATTTACCTCAATGTACCTTCATTTACTCCCAATTCCCTCAATTTACCTCAATTTACTCTCAATTACCCCCATTTACCTCAATTTACCTTAATTTATTCCCAATCCCCCACATATACCTCAATTTACCTCCATTAGATATTCTACATTTGGCCTACATCTAAATCAAATTAAACTGCTCAAATCATGGGGTCCACTATAGATACATTATAATGATACAATTAAATCAACTAGAAGATCCGAAACTCTAATTAATGATAACAAACAATTGATAAGAAAGATCTTTTTTGCCTCATGATTCATTAAGAAATCAACCCATATAAAGAAGATGGAAATGCTTTATCATTCCATATCTAAGCTAGAACCCTGGATCTTCTCAAGATTTATGATACTTTATGATGCATTTAAAATTAAAAGTTGGATCATAGCAATCTAATTATTTGTTTTCAATTAAAAGTTGGTATACGTCCACATGTGAGTGGTAGACATTGAACAATGATAAGATTTTATTTTTGGGTGTTTCACATGTACAATTCTGTTGTTTGACCTGCACACCAATCAATATGTAGCATTTTGCCCTAGTGATCTAACGGTTGGGATGATGGTTGCAGGCTGACCCTATATAAGATTTGGAAGAAACGAGCGACTGAGGATTTCTCACCGTTACCATACATTGTGACTCTTCAAACCTGCATGCTTTGAGTTTTGTACGGCCTTCCTATCGTGCACCCCAACAGCCTTCTCATCGTGACCATCAATAGCATTGGAATATTTCTGGAGATCATTTACCTCACCGTCTACTTCATCTACGCCCCCAAAAAGCAAAGGGTACGTGCTTTTACCATAACATGTATGAGATCCGAACCATTCAGTGGGTGGGACCCACCTATAGCCATTTTGATTGCCCAAATGGGGCTCGCCAGATGATTGAACTTGTTTGATTATCAGGCCGCAGTGCAATACTTTGTGGGCTAGCCCAAACCATTTGACAGTTCAGGTTCGGGTCGGGTCCTAGTGTACCCATACCAGGTTGGTTGTGATCTCGGTCCACGGGTCTGGGTCTCATTTTTCCGACAGGTGTTCTTGGAGCACTGTGAGTTATAGTAGCTCCCATTTGCATAAGTTCACTTGGGGAGTATATAAGTGATCTGAACCGTCCATTAAGTTCATAATACATTTCATGGCTATCATGCAAAATTCACATTGATTCGATGATCTTGACTGTCCATATTAAAGGTCATTGATCAAATGCTAAGATAACAAATCAAATAACGTATTTTTATTCAACATTTACATTTACAGTTTATGGCTGGGGAGATGGTGTTAATGGCAGTGGTAGTTACAGTCACACTCACGTGTGCACACACTCACACGAAGCGGTCATTGATAGTTCGGATCTTGTGAGTCATCTTCAACATTTGCATGTACGCTTCACCTCTTTTTGTCATGGTAAGTAGTCATACTTCTCTTAGTTCTCTACATGGACAAAGGGGCAGCAATAGCCTAGATCCACCCAGGTCACCTGTTTATTTATTCTGGTTGAAATTTAAGGGGCGTAGTAGCTTCACTGGTGGATCCCTGGCTGATGGCCCACCATGATGTATGTGCCTTACATCCATGCTGTCTATTCATTTTCTCAGATCATTTTTGGGATCATGCCCACCATTATAAACTTCTTGGGGACCACCGGAATGTTTATTTTCCATCCACACTGTTTGTAAGGTCACAAAGACCTGGATGAAAGGACCACATAAATATCTGCGTGATTCAAGACTTTTGTGGCCCACAAAAGTTTTTTTTATATTGTCAATCACCACTGTTTCCTGTGGTGCGGTCCATCTGATTCTTGATTGGTTGTGTTTTTATGGGGTTGTTGCAGAGGATGGTTATACAGACCAAGAGCGTGAAATACATGCCCTTCTCTCTCTCGCTTACTGGTTTCCTCAACGCTATCTGTTGGATGGCCTATGCCTTCATCGGATTTGACCTCTTCACATGCTGGTAAATCTATTTCCAACTAAGGAAAAATGGCACATATCTGAAACACCGATAGCGAAACTTTGGTGTGGGTGGGAACTGCTAAAGTGAGGCCCACTTGATCAAATAGTAGATGTATCCCACTTCACATCACTGGTCAAGGAAGCTCTCTATGGGTGCATATATGTTCTACGTTAGGCATGCACTTTCATTGATTGGCAATCATTGTGTGTGATAAACCACCTTTCGGGCAATCCAAATTGTTCATTTGGTGGGCCTTGGCTAAATCGTTGATGAACTGCCGAAATATCATCCATCAAATCCCAGCGATGGGATGATCTAACGGTCATGATCATCTAATGGGGCTTGTTTCTTGCACTAGTTATTTGGTCTAATCTATCAAGGTCAGTTGCTATACCAAGCCCACTTTGTACTTAAATGACTTCACTGTAGTGAATATCGTATACACCAACATTCAATGTATGAACTATCCAACGTTAAACTTCCTCAGATGCATTTAAGAAGAAAACTAATTGCCCTAACCTCTATTAACCTGCATTCAAAACCTAATTACAGTAACTTTCAATTCTTTGCAGATTCCAAATGGGTTGGGCGTATTGTTTGGTGCAGCCCAATTGATTCTCTATGGTTGTTACGACATCTCAACGGTGTGGGATGATGATGAGAAGCCGAAGTTAGAGGTCCGGCATCAGCTTCCACAGTTGGCCCCGGCAGTGAATCATCTGAACTTCAGACTATTACTCTCTCATCCAAATGATCATATGATTGTACCGACCATGATCAACGCGCCGCTTTGATCACATCGGATTGCATTTGGTAGTGAAACGTTTTCAAGAAGCTCAGTTTGTTTTTTATAGTGTTCATTTATCACACTGTTTCGTTTGTAAGAAGTCCGACATGTGGATGATGTTGAAATCTTTGGGTTCGTTTGGGAGCTTGTAAACGAAGGTAAATGACTTATTTAGTTGTATTTAAATGGGAGTAAAATAAAGAAATTTTGATATTCTGTTTGAATATGAGTAAATGGAAGGAAATGGAATGCATGGAAAAATTTCATTATATTTACAAGAACATATGTAATATCCTAAATCATCTTTAATATCCCAAATTAATGTAATATTATTTAATTAATGATTGTAATAAGCTCATTGAAATATATACTTTAGCCAAAAATGAAGAAATTTTGAGCCTTGGGTGGGAGAGAAATATAAGGATCATAAACAAGCAACTTGCCAACTTTTTTTAACCATCCATTTATATGGCTGACCTTTGGATGGTTTGGATCATTTTATTGGTTTGATTTTAATGATGTAGTCGATAATTGTGTTGTTTCAAATATACTTCAAATTTCATTTACCTCTATTTACTCCCAATTCCCCTCATTTACCTCAATGTACCTTCATTTACTCCCAATTCCCTCAATTTACCTCAATTTACTCTCAATTACCCCCATTTACCTCAATTTACCTTAATTTATTCCCAATCCCCCACATATACCTCAATTTACCTCCATTAGATATTCTACATTTGGCCTACATCTAAATCAAATTAAACTGCTCAAATCATGGGGTCCACTATAGATACATTATAATGATACAATTAAATCAACTAGAAGATCCGAAACTCTAATTAATGAAAGCAAACAATTGATAAGAAAGATCTTTTTTGCCTCATGATTCATTAAGAAATCAACCCATATAAAGAAGATGGAAATGCTTTATCATTCCATATCTAAGCTAGAACCCTGGATCTACTCAAAATTTATGATACTTTATGATGCATTTAAAATTAAAAGTTGGATCATAGCAATCTAATTATTTGTTTTCAATTAAATGTTGGTATACATCCACATGTGAGTGGTAGACATTGAACAATGATAAGATTTTACTTTTGGGTGTTTCACATGTACAATTCCATTGTTTGACCTGCACACCAATCAATATGTAGCATTTTGCCCTGGTGATCTAACGGTTGGGATGATGGTTGCAGGCTGACCCTATATAAGATTGGGAAGAAACGAGCGACTGAGGATTTCTCACCATTACCATACATTGTGACTCTTCAAACCTACATGCTTTGAGTTTTCTACGGCCTTCCTATTGTGCACCCCAACAGCCTTCTCATCGTGACCATCAATAGCATTGGAATATTTCTGGAGATCATCTACCTCACCGTCTACTTCATCTACGCCCCCAAAAAGTAAAGGGTACGTGCTTTTACCATAACATGTATGAGATCCGAACCATTCAGTGGGTGGGACCCACCTATAGCCATTTTGATTGCCCAAATGGGGCTCGCCAGATGATTGAACTTGTTTGATTATCAGGCCGCAGTGCAATACTTTGTGGGCTAGCCCAAACCATTTGACAGTTCAGGTTCGGGTCGGGTCCTAGTGTACCCATACCAGGTTGGTTGTGATCTCGGTCCACGGGTCTGGGTCTCATTTTTCCGACAGGTGTTCTTGGAGCACTGTGAGTTATAGTAGCTCCCATTTGCATAAGTTCACTTGGGGAGTATATAAAGTGATCTGAACCGTCCATTAAGTTCATAATACATTTCATGGCTATCATGCAAAATTCACATTGATTCGATGATCTTGACTGTCCATATTAAAGGTCATTGATCAAATGCTAAGATAACAAATCAAATAACGTATTTTTATTCAACATTTACATTTACAGTTGTACGTGCTCAAGTTCATGGCTGGGGAGATGGTGTTAATGGCAGTGGTAGTTACTGTCACACTCACGTGTGCACACACTCACACGAAGCGGTCATTGATAGTTCGGATCTTGTGTGTCATCTTCAACATTTGCATGTACGCTTCACCTCTTTTGTCATGGTAAGTAGCCATACTTCTCTTAGTTCTCTACATGGACAAAGGGGCAGCAATAGCCTAGATCCACCCAGGTCACCTGTTTATTTATTCTGGTTGAAATTTAAGGGGCGTAGTAGCTTCACTGGTGGATCCCTGGCTGATGGCCCACCATGATGTATGTGCCTTACATCCATGCTGTCTATTCATTTTCTCAGATCATTTTTGGGATCATGCCCACCATTATAAACTTCTTGGGGACCACCGGAATGTTTATTTTCCATCCACACTGTTTATAAGGTCACAAAGACCTGGATGAAAGGACCACATAAATATCTGCGTGATTCAAGACTTTTGTGGCCCACAAAAGTTTTTTTATATTGTCAATCACCACTGTTTCCTGTGGTGCGGTCCATCTGATTCTTGATTGGTTGTGTTTTTATGGGGTTGTTGCAGAGGATGGTTATACAGACCAAGAGCGTGAAATACATGCCCTTCTCTCTCTCGCTTACTGGTTTCCTCAACGCTATCTGTTGGATGGCCTATGCCTTCATCGGATTTGACCTCTTCACATGCTGGTAAATCTATTTCCAACTAAGGAAAAATGGCTCATATCTGAAACACCGATAGCGAAACTTTGGTGTGGGTGGGAACTGCTAAAGTGAGGCCCACTTGATCAAATAGTAGATGTGTCCCACTTCACATCACTGGTCAAGGAAGATCGCTATGGGTGCATATATGTTCTACGTTAGGCATGCACTTTCATTGATTGGCAATCATTGTGTGTGGTAAACCACCAGTCGGGCAATCCAAATTGTTCATTTGGTGGGCCTTGGCGAAATCGTTGATGAACTGCCGAAATATCATCCATCAAATCCCAGCCATGGGATGATCTAACGGTCATGATCATCTAATGGGGCTTGTTTCTTGCACTAGTTATTTGGTCTAATCTATCAAGGTCAGGTGCTATACCAAGCCCACTTTGTACTTAAATGACTTCACTGTAGTGAATATCGTATACACCAACATTCAATGTATGAACTATCCAACGTTAAACTTCCTCAGATGCATTTAAGAAGAAAACTAATTGCCCTAACTTCTATTAACCTGCATTCAAAACCTAATTACTGTAACTTTCAATTCTTTGCAGATTCCAAATGGGTTGGGCGTATTGTTTGGTGCAGCCCAATTGATTCTCTATGGTTGTTACTACAGCTCAACGGTGTGGGATGATGATGAGAAGCCGAAGTTAGAGGTGCAACTTCCGGCATCAGCTTCCACGGTTGGCCCCAGCAGTGAATCATCTGAACTTCAGACTATTACCTCTCATCCAAATGATCATATGATTGTACCGACCATGATCAACGCGCCGCTTTGATCACATCGGATTGCATTTGGTAGTGAAACGTTTTCAAGAAGCTCGGTTTATTTTTTTATAGTCGTTCATTTATCACACTGTTTCGTTTGTAAGAAGTCCGACATGTGGATGATGTTGAAATCTTTGGGTTCGTTTGGGAGCTTGTAAACGAAGGTAAATGTCTTATTTACTTGTATTTAAATGGGAGTAAAATAAAGAAATTTTGATATTGTGTTTGAATATGAGTAAATGGAAGGAAATGGAATGCATGGAAAATTTTCATTATATTTACAAGAACATATGTAATATCCTAAATCATCTTTAATATCCCAAATTAATGTAAAATTATTTAATTAATGATTGTAATAAGCCCATTGAAATATATACTTTAGCCAAAAATGAAGAAATTTTGAGCCTTGGGTGGGAGAGAAATATAAGGATCATAAATAAGCAACTTGCCAACTTTTTTTAACCATCCATTTATATGGCTGACCTTTGGATGGTTTGGATCATTTTATTGGTTTGATTTTAATGATGTAGTCGATAATTGTGTTGTTTCAAATATACTTCAAATTTCATTTACCTCTATTTACTCCCAATTCCCCTCATTTACCTCAATGTACCTTCATTTACTCCCAATTCCCTCAATTTACCTCAATTTACTCTCAATTACCCCCATTTACCTCAATTTACCTTAATTTATTCCCAATCCCCCACATATACCTCAATTTACCTCCATTAGATATTCTACATTTGGCCTACATCTAAATCAAATTAAACTGCTCAAATCATGGGGTCCACTATAGATACATTATAATGATACAATTAAATCAACTAGAAGATCCGAAACTCTAATTAATGATAACAAACAATTGATAAGAAAGATCTTTTTTGCCTCATGATTCATTAAGAAATCAACCCATATAAAGAAGATGGAAATGCTTTATCATTCCATATCTAAGCTAGAACCCTGGATCTTCTCAAGATTTATGATACTTTATGATGCATTTAAAATTAAAAGTTGGATCATAGCAATCTAATTATTTGTTTTCAATTAAAAGTTGGTATACGTCCACATGTGAGTGGTAGACATTGAACAATGATAAGATTTTATTTTTGGGTGTTTCACATGTACAATTCCGTTGTTTGACCTGCACACCAATCAATATGTAGCATTTTGCCCTAGTGATCTAACGGTTGGGATGATGGTTGCAGGCTGACCCTATATAAGATTTGGAAGAAACGAGCGACTGAGGATTTCTCACCGTTACCATACATTGTGACTCTTCAAACCTGCATGCTTTGGGTTTTCTACGGCCTTCCTATCGTGCACCCCAACAGCCTTCTCATCGTGACCATCAATAGCATTGGAATATTTTTGGAGATCATCTACCTCACCGTCTACTTCATCTACGCCCCCAAAAAGCAAAGAGTACGTGCTTTTACCATAACATGTATGAGATCTGAACCATTCAGTGGGTGGGACCCACCTATAGCCATTTAGATTGCCCAAATGGGGCTCGCCAGATGATTGAACTTGTCTGATTATCAAGCCGCAGTGCAATACTTTGTGGGCGAGCCCAAACCATTTGACAGTTCAGGTTCGGGTCGGGTCCTAGTGTACCCACACCAGGTTGGTTGTGATCTCGGTTCACAGGTCTGGGTCTCATTTTTTTGACAGGTGTTCTTGGAGCACTGTGAGTTATAGTAGCTCCCATTTGCGTAAGTTCACTTGGGGAGTATATCAAGTGATCTGAACCGTCCATTAAGTTCCTAATACGTTTCATGGCTATCGTGCAAAATTCACATTGATTCGATGATCTTGACTGTCCATATTAAAGGTGATTGATCAAATGCTAAGATAACAAATCAAATAACGTATTTTTATTCAACATTTACATTTACAGTTGTACGTGCTCAAGTTCATGGCTGGGGAGATGGTGTTAATGGCAGTGGTAGTTACTGTCACACTCACGTGTGCACACACTCACACGAAGCGGTCATTGATAGTTCGGATCGTGTGTGTCATCTTCAACATTTGCATGTACGCTTCACCTCTTTTTGTCATGGTAAGTAGCCATACTTCTCTTAGTTCTCTACATGGACAAAGGGGCAGCAATAGCCCAGATCCACCCAGGTCACCTGTTTATTTATTCTGGTTGAAATTTAAGGGGCGTAGTAGCTTCACTGGTGGATCCCTGGCTGATGGCCCACCATGATGTATGTGCCTTACATCCATGCTGTCTATTCATTTTCTCAGATCATTTTTGGGATCATGCCCACCATTATAAACTTCTTGGGGGCCACCGGAATGTTTATTTTCCATCCACACTGTTTATAAGGTCACAAAGACCTGGATGAAAGGACCACATAAATATCTGCATGATTCAAGACTTTTGTGGCCCACAAAAGTTTTTTTATATTGTCAATCACCACTGTTTCCTGTGGTGCAGTCCATCTGATTCTTGATTGGTTGTGTTTTTATGGGGTTGTTGCAGAGGATGGTTATACAGACTAAGAGCGTGAAATACATGCCCTTCTCTCTCTCGCTTACTGGTTTCCTCAACGCTATCTGTTGGATGGCCTATGCCTTCATCGGATTTGACCTCTTCACATGCTGGTAAATCTATTTCCAACTAAGGAAAAATGGCTCATATCTGAAACACCGATAGCGAAACTTTGGTGTGGGTGGGAACTGCTAAAGTGAGGCCCACTTGATTAAATAGTAGATGTGTCCCACTTCACATCACTGGTCAAGGAAGCTCCCTATGGGTGCATATATGTTCTATGTTAGGCATGCACTTTCATTGATTGGCAATCATTGTGTGTGATAAACCACCAGTCGGGCAATCCAAATTGTTCATTTGGTGGGCCTTGGCTAAATCGTTGATGAACTGCCGAAATATCATCCATCAAATCCCAGCCATGGGATGATCTAACGGTCATGATCATCTAATGGGGCTTGTTTCTTGAACTAGTTATTTGGTCTAATCTATTAAGGTCAGTTGCTATACCAAGCCCACTTTGTACTTAAATGACTTCACTGTAGTGAATATCGTATACACCAACATTCAATGTATGAACTATCCAAAGTTAAACTTCCTCAGATGCATTTAAGAAGAAAACTAATTGCCCTAACTTCTATTAACCTGCATTCAAAACCTAATTACTGTAACTTTCAATTCTTTGCAGATTCCAAATGGGTTGGGCGTATTGTTTGGTGCAGCCCAATTGATTCTCTATGGTTGCTACTACAGCTCAACGGTGTGGGATGATGATGAGAAGCCGAAGTTAGAGGTGCAACTTCCGGCATCAGCTTCCACGGTTGGCCCCAGCAGTGAATCATCTGAACTTCAGACTATTACCCACTCATCCAAATGATCATATGATTACCGACCATGATCAACGCCCCACTTTGATCACATCGGATTGCATTTGGTAGCGAAACGTTTTCAAGAAGCTCAGTTTGTTTTTTTACAGCTGTTCATTTATCACACTGTTTCGTTTGTAAGAAGTCCGACATGTGGATGATGTTGAAATCTTTGGGTTCGTTTGGGAGCTTGTAAACGAAGGTAAATGACTTATTTAGTTGTATTTAAATGGGAGTAAAATAAAGAAATTTTGATATTCTGTTTGAATATGAGTAAATGGAAGGAAATGGAATGCATGGAAAATTTTCATTATATTTACAAGAACATATGTAATATCCTAAATCATCTTTAATATCCCAAATTAATGTAATATTATTTAATTAATGATTGTAATAAGCTCATTGAAATATATACTTTAGCCAAAAATGAAGAAATTTTGAGCCTTGGGTGGGAGAGAAATATAAGGATCATAAACAAGCAACTTGCCAACTTTTTTTAACCATCCATTTATATGGCTGACCTTTGGATGGTTTGGATCATTTTATTGGTTTGATTTTAATGATGTAGTCGATAATTGTGTTGTTTCAAATATACTTCAAATTTCATTTACCTCTATTTACTCCCAATTCCCCTCATTTACCTCAATGTACCTTCATTTACTCCCAATTCCCTCAATTTACCTCAATTTACTCTCAATTACCCCCATTTACCTCAATTTACCTTAATTTATTCCCAATCCCCCACATATACCTCAATTTACCTCCATTAGATATTCTACATTTGGCCTACATCTAAATCAAATTAAACTGCTCAAATCATGGGGTCCACTATAGATACATTATAATGATACAATTAAATCAACTAGAAGATCCGAAACTCTAATTAATGATAACAAACAATTGATAAGAAAGATCTTTTTTGCCTCATGATTCATTAAGAAATCAACCCATATAAAGAAGATGGAAATGCTTTATCATTCCATATCTAAGCTAGAACCCTGGATCTTCTCAAGATTTATGATACTTTATGATGCATTTAAAATTAAAAGTTGGATCATAGCAATCTAATTATTTGTTTTCAATTAAAAGTTGGTATACGTCCACATGTGAGTGGTAGACATTGAACAATGATAAGATTTTATTTTGGGTGTTTCACATGTACAATTCCGTTGTTTGACCTGCACACCAATCAATATGTAGCATTTTGCCCTAGTGATCTAACGGTTGGGATGATGGTTGCAGGCTGACCCTATATAAGATTTGGAAGAAACGAGCGACTGAGGATTTCTCACCGTTACCATACATTGTGACTCTTCAAACCTGCATGCTTTGAGTTTTCTACGGCCTTCCTATCGTGCACCCCAACAGCCTTCTCATCGTGACCATCAATAGCATTGGAATATTTCTGGAGATCATCTACCTCACCGTCTACTTCATCTACGCCCCCAAAAAGCAAAGGGTACGTGCTTTTACCATAACATGTATGAGATCCGAACCATTCAGTGGGTGGGACCCACCTATAGCCATTTTGATTGCCCAAATGGGGCTCGCCAGATGATTGAACTTGTTTGATTATCAGGCCGCAGTGCAATACTTTGTGGGCTAGCCCAAACCATTTGACAGTTCAGGTTCGGGTCGGGTCCTAGTGTACCCATACTAGGTTGGTTGTGATCTCGGTCCACGGGTCTGGGTCTCATTTTTCCGACAGGTGTTCTTGGAGCACTGTGAGTTATAGTAGCTCCCATTTGCATAAGTTCACTTGGGGAGTATATAAGTGATCTGAACCGTCCATTAAGTTCATAATACATTTCATGGCTATCATGCAAAATTCACATTGATTCGATGATCTTGACTGTCCATATTAAAGGTCATTGATCAAATGCTAAGATAACAAATCAAATAACGTATTTTATTCAACATTTACATTTACAGTTGTACGTGCTCAAGTTCATGGCTGGGGAGATGGTGTTAATGGCAGTGGTAGTTACTGTCACACTCACGTGTGCACACACTCACACGAAGCGGTCATTGATAGTTCGGATCTTGTGTGTCATCTTCAACATTTGCATGTACGCTTCACCTCTTTTTGTCATGGTAAGTAGTCATACTTCTCTTAGTTCTCTACATGGACAAAGGGGCAGCAATAGCCTAGATCCACCCAGGTCACCTGTTTATTTATTCTGGTTGAAATTTAAGGGGCGTAGTAGCTTCACTGGTGGATCCCTGGCTGATGGCCCACCATGATGTATGTGCCTTACATCCATGCTGTCTATTCATTTTCTCAGATCATTTTTGGGATCATGCCCACCATTATAAACTTCTTGGGGACCACCGAATGTTTATTTTCCATCCACACTGTTTATAAGGTCACAAAGACCTGGATGAAAGGACCACATAAATATCTGCGTGATTCAAGACTTTTGTGGCCCACAAAAGTTTTTTTATATTGTCAATCACCACTGTTTCCTGTGGTGCGGTCCATCTGATTCTTGATTGGTTGTGTTTTTATGGGGTTGTTGCAGAGGATGGTTATACAGACCAAGAGCGTGAAATACATGCCCTTCTCTCTCTCGCTTACTGGTTTCCTCAACGCTATCTGTTGGATGGCCTATGCCTTCATCGGATTTGACCTCTTCACATGCTGGTAAATCTATTTCCAACTAAGGAAAAATGGCACATATTTGAAACACCGATAGCGAAACTTTGGTGTGGGTGGGAACTGCTAAAGTGAGGCCCACTTGATCAAATAGTAGATGTATCCCACTTCACATCACTGGTCAAGGAAGATCGCTATGGGTGCATATATGTTCTACGTTAGGCATGCACTTTCATTGATTGGCAATCATTGTGTGTGGTAAACCACCAGTCGGGCAATCCAAATTGTTCATTTGGTGGGCCTTGGCTAAATCGTTGATGAACTGCCGAAATATCATCCATCAAATCCCAGCCATGGGATGATCTAACGGTCATGATCATCTAATGGGGCTTGTTTCTTGCACTAGTTATTTGGTCTAATCTATCAAGGTCAGTTGCTATACCAAGCCCACTTTGTACTTAAATGACTTCACTGTAGTCAATATCGTATACACCAACATTCAATGTATGAACTATCCAACGTTAAACTTCCTCAGATGCATTTAAGAAGAAAACTAATTGCCCTAACTTCTATTAAACTGCATTCAAAACCTAATTACTGTAACTTTCAATTCTTTGCAGATTCCAAATGGGTTGGGCCTATTGTTTGGTGCAGCCCAATTGATTCTCTATGGTTGTTACTACAGCTCGACGGTGTGGGATGATGATGAGAAGCCGAAGTTAGAGGTCCGGCATCAACTTCCACAATTGGCCCCAGCAGTGAATCATCTGAACTTCAGACTATTACTCTCTCATCCAAATGATCATATGATTGTACCGACCATGATCAACGCGAGCTTTGATCACATTGGATTGCATTTAGTAGTGAAACATTTTCAAGAAGCTCAGTTTGTGTTTTTATACTTGTTCATTTATCACACTGTTTCGTTTGTAAGAAGTCCGACATGTGGATGATGTTGAAATCTTTGGGTTCGTTTGGGAGCTTGTAAACGAAGGTAAATGACTTATTTAGTTGTATTTAAATGTGAGTAAAATAAAGAAATTTTGATATTCTGTTTGAATATGAGTAAATGGAAGGAAATGGAATGCATGGAAAATTTTCATTATATTTACAAGAACATATGTAATATCCTAAATCATCTTTAATATCCCAAAGTAATGTAATATTATTTAATTAATGATTGTAATAAGCTCATTGAAATATATACTTTAGCCAAAAATGAAGAAATTTTGAGCCTTCGTTGGGAGAGAAATATAAGGATCATAAACAAGCAACTTGCCAAATTTTTTTAACCATCCATTTATATGGCTGACCTTTGGATGGTTTGGATCATTTTATTGGTTTGATTTTAATGATGTAGTCGATAATTGTGTTGTTTCAAATATACTTCAAATTTCATTTACCTCTATTTACTCCCAATTCCCCTCATTTACCTCAATGTACCTTCATTTACTCCCAATTCCCTCAATTTACCTCAATTTACTCTCAATTACCCCCAATTTACCTTTTACCTTAATTTATTCCCAATCCCCCACATATACCTCAATTTACCTCCATTAGATATTCTACATTTGGCCTACATCTAAATCAAATTAAACTGCTCAAATCATGGGGTCCACTATAGATACATTATAATGATACAATTAAATCAACTAGAAGATCGAAACTCTAATTAATGATAACAAACAATTGATAAGAAAGATCTTTTTTGCCTCATGATTCATTAAGAAATCAACCCATATAAAGAAGATGGAAATGCTTTATCATTCCATATCTAAGCTAGATCCCTGGATCTTCTCAAGATTTATGATACTTTATGATGCATTTAAAATTAAAAGTTGGATCATAGCAATCTAATTATTTGTTTTCAATTAAAAGTTGGTATACGTCCACATGTGAGTGGTAGACATTGAACAATGATAAGATTTTATTTTTGGTGTTTCACATGTACAATTCCGTTGTTTGACCTGCACACCAATCAATATGTAGCATTTTGCCCTGGTGATCTAACGGTTGGGATGATGGTTGCAGGCTGACCCTATATAAGATTTGGAAGAAACGAGCGACTGAGGATTTCTCACCGTTACCATACATTGTGACTCTTCAAACCTGCATGCTTTGTTTTCTACGGCCTTCCTATCGTGCACCCCAACAGCCTTCTCATCGTGACCATCAATAGCATTGGAATATTTCTGGAGATCATCTACCTCACCGTCTACTTCATCTACGCCCCCAAAAAGCAAAGGTACGTGCTTTTACCATAACATGTATGAGATCCGAACCATTCAGTGGGTGGGACCCACCTATAGCCATTTTGATTGCCCAAATGGGGCTCGCCAGATGATTGAACTTGTTTGATTATCAGGCCGCAGTGCAATACTTTGTGGGCTAGCCCAAACCATTTGACAGTTCAGGTTCGGGTCGGGTCCTAGTGTACCCATACTAGGTTGGTTGTGATCTCGGTCCACGGGTCTGGGTCTCATTTTTCCGACAGGTGTTCTTGGAGCACTGTGAGTTATAGTAGCTCCCATTTGCATAAGTTCACTTGGGGAGTATATAAAGTGATCTGAACCGTCCATTAAGTTCATAATACATTTCATGGCTATCATGCAAAATTCACATTGATTCGATGATCTTGACTGTCCATATTAAAGGTCATTGATCAAATGCTAAGATAACAAATCAAATAACGTATTTTTATTCAACATTTACATTTACAGTTGTACGTGCTCAAGTTCATGGCTGGGGAGATGGTGTTAATGGCAGTGGTAGTTACTGTCACACTCACGTGTGCACACACTCACACGAAGCGGTCATTGATAGTTCGGATCTTGTGTCATCTTCAACATTTGCATGTACGCTTCACCTCTTTTTGTCATGGTAAGTAGCCATACTTCTCTTAGTTCTCTACATGGACAAAGGGGCAGCAATAGCCTAGATCCACCCAGGTCACCTGTTTATTTATTCTGGTTGAAATTTAAGGGGCGTAGTAGCTTCACTGGTGGATCCCTGGCTGATGGCCCACCATGATGTATGTGCCTTACATCCATGCTGTCTATTCATTTTCTCAGATCATTTTTGGGATCATGCCCACCATTATAAACTTCTTGGGGGCCACCGGAATGTTTATTTTCCATCCACACTGTTTATAAGGTCACAAAGACCTGGATGAAAGGACCACATAAATATCTGCGTGATTCAAGACTTTTGGGCCAATAAAAGTTTTTTTATATTGTCAATCACCACTGTTTCCTATGGTGCGGTCCATCTGATTCTTGATTGGTTGTGTTTTTATGGGGTTGTTGCAGAGGATGGTTATACAGACCAAGAGCGTGAAATACATGCCCTTCTCTCTCTCGCTTACTGGTTTCCTCAACGCTATCTGTTGGATGGCCTATGCCTTCATCGAATTTGACCTCTTCATGCTGGTAAATCTATTTCCAACTAAGGAAAAATGGCTCATATCTGAAACACCGATAGCGAAACTTTGGTGTGGGTGGGAACTGCTGAAGTGAGGCCCACTTGATCAAATAGCAGATGGGTCCCACTTCACATCACTGGTCAAGGAAGCTCTCTATGGGTGCATATATGTTCTACGTTAGGCATGCACTTTCATTGATTGGCAATCATTGTGTGTGATAAACCACCTTTCGGGCAATCCAAATTGTTCATTTGGTGGGCCTTGGCTAAATCGTTGATGAATTGCCAAAATATCATCCATCAAATCCCAGCCATGGGATGATCTAACGGTCATGATCATCTAATGGGGCTTGTTTCTTGCACTAGTTATTTGGTCTAATCTATCAATGTCAGTTGCTATACCAAGCCCACTTTGTACGTAAATGACTTCACTGTAATGAATATCGTATACACCAACATTCAATGTATGAACTATCCAAAGTTAAACTTCCTCAGATGCATTTAAGAAGAAAACTAATTGCCCTAACTTCTATTAACCTGCATTCAAAACCTAATTACTGTAACTTTCAATTCTTTGCAGATTCCAAATGGGTTGGGCGTATTGTTTGGTGCAGCCCAATTGATTCTCTATGGTTGTTACTACAGCTCAACGGTGTGGGATGATGATGAGAAGCCCAAGTTAGAGGTGCAGCTTCCGGCATCAGCTTCCACAGTTGGCCCCAGCAGTGAATCATCTGAACTTCAGACTATTACCCTCTCATCCAAATGATCATATGATTGTACCGACCATGATCAACGCGCCGCTTTGATCACATCGGATTGCATTTGGTAGTGAAACGTTTTCAAGAAGCTCAGTTTGTTTTTTTATAGTCGTTCATTTATCACACTGTTTCGTTTGTAAGAAGTCCGACATGTGGATGATGTTGAAATCTTTGGGTTCGTTTGGGAGCTTGTAAACGAAGGTAAATGACTTATTTAGTTGTATTTAAATGGGAGTAAAATAAAGAAATTTTGATATTCTGTTTGAATATGAGTAAATGGAAGGAAATGGAATGCATGGAAAATTTTCATTATATTTACAAGAACATATGTAATATCCTAAATCATCTTTAATATCCCAAATTAATGTAATATTATTTAATTAATGATTGTAATAAGCTCATTGAAATATATACTTTAGCCAAAAATGAAGAAATTTTGAGCCTTGGTGGGAGAGAAATATAAGGATCATAAACAAGCAACTTGCCAACTTTTTTTAACCATCCATTTATATGGATGACCTTTGGATGGTTTGGATCATTTTATTGGTTTGATTTTAATGATGTAGTCGATAATTGTGTTGTTTCAAATATACTTCAAATTTCATTTACCTCTATTTACCCCAATTCCCCTCATTTACCTCAATGTACTTCATTTACTCCCAATTCCCTCAATTTACCTCAATTTACTCTCAATTACCCCCATTTACCTCAATTTACCTTAATTTATTCCCAATCCCCCCCATATACTCAATTTACCTCCATTAGATATTCTACATTTGGCCTACATCTAAATCAAATTAAACTGCTCAAATCATGGGGTCCACTATAGATACATTATAATGATACAATTAAATCAACTAGAAGATCCGAAACTCTAATTAATGATAACAAACAATTGATAAGAAAGATCTTTTTGCCTCATGATTCATTAAGAAATCAACCCATATAAAGAAGATGGAAATGCTTTATAATTCCATATCTAAGCTAGAACCCTGGATCTTCTCAAGATTTATGATACTTTATGATGCATTTAAAATTAAAAGTTGGATCATAGCAATCTAATTATTTGTTTTCAATTAAAAGTTGGTATACGTCCACATGTGAGTGGTAGACATTGAACAATGATAAGATTTTATTTTGGGTGTTTCACATGTACAATTCCGTTGTTTGACCTGCACACCAATCAATATGTAGCATTTTGCCCTAGTGATCTAACGGTTGGGATGATGGTTGCAGGCTGACCCTATATAAGATTTGGAAGAAACGAGCGACTGAGGATTTTCACCGTTACCATTACATCGTTACATATTGATTGTGACCTTCAACCTGTGGTTGGGTTTCTACGGCCTTCCTATCGTGCACCCCAACAGCCTTCTCATCGTGACCATCAATAGCATTGGAATATTTCTGGAGATCATCTACCTCACCGTCTACTTCATCTACGCCCCCAAAGAGCAAAGGGTACGTGCTTTTACCATAACATGTATGAGATCCGAACCATTCAGTGGGTGGGACCCACCTATAGCCATTTTGATTGCCCAAATGGGGCTCACCCTATGATTGAACTTTTTTGATTATCAGGCCGCAGTGCAATACTTTGTGGGCTAGCCCAAACCATTTGACAGTTCAGGTTCGGGTCGGGTCCTAGTGTACCCATACCAGGTCGGTTGTGATCTCGGTCCACGGATCTGGGTCTCATTTTTCCGACAGGTGTTCTTGGAGCACTGTGAGTTATAGTAGCTCCCATTTGCATAAGTTCACTTGGGGAGTATATAAAGTGATTTGATCCGTCCATTAAGTTCATAATACATTTCATGGCTATCATGCAAAATTCACATTGATTCGATGATCTTGACTGTCCATATTAAAGGTCATTGATCAAATGCTAAGATAACAAATCAAATAACGTATTTTTATTCAACATTTACATTTACAGTTGTACGTGCTCAAGTTCATGGCTGGGGAGATGGTGTTAATGGCAGTGGTAGTTAGTCACATGTCTCACTGTGCACACACTCACACGAAGCGGTCATTGATAGTTCGGATCTTGTGTGTCATCTTCAACATTTGCATGTACGCTTCACCTCTTTTTGTCATGGTAAGTAGCCATACTTCTCTTAGTTCTCTACATGGACAAAGGGGCAGCAATAGCCTAGATCCACCCAGGTCACCTGTTTATTTATTCTGGTTGAAATTTAAGGGGCGTAGTAGCTTCACTGGTGGATCCCTGGCTGATGGCCCACCATGATGTATGTGCCTTACATCCATGCTGTCTATTCATTTTCTTAGATCATTTTTGGGATCATGCCCACCATTATAAACTTCTTGGGGACCACCGGAATGTTTATTTTCCATCCACACTGTTTATAAGGTCACAAAGACCTGGATGAAAGGACCACATAAATATATGCATGATTCAAGACTTTTGTGGCCCACAAAAGTTTCTTTCAATTGTCAGTCACCACTGTTTCCTGTGGTGTGGTCCATCTGATTCTTGATTGGTTGTGTTTTTATGGGGTTGTTGCAGAGGATGGTTATACAGACTAAGAGCGTGAAATACATGCCCTTCTCTCTCTCGCTTACTGGTTTCCTCAACGCTATCTGTTGGATGGCCTATGCCTTCATCGGATTTGACCTCTTCACATGCTGGTAAATCTATTTCCAACTAAGGAAAATGGCTCATATCTGAAACACCGATAGCGAAACTTTGGTGTGGGTGGGAACTGCTAAAGTGAGGCCCACTTGATCAAATAGTAGATGTATCCCACTTCACATCACTGGTCAAGGAAGCTCGCTATGGGTGCATATATGTTCTACGTTAGGCATGCACTTTCATTGATTGGCAATCATTGTGTGTGGTAAACCACCAGTCGGGCAATCCAAATTGTTCATTTGGTGGGCCTTGGCTAAATCGTTGATGAACTGCCGAAATATCATCCATCAAATCCCAGCCATGGGATGATCTAACGGTCATGATCATCTAATGGGGCTTGTTTCTTGCACTAGTTATTTGGTCTAATCTATCAAGGTCAGTTGCTATACCAAGCCCACTTTGTACTTAAATGACTTCACTGTAGTCAATATCGTATACACCAACATTCAATGTATGAACTATCCAACGTTAAACTTCCTCAGATGCATTTAAGAAGAAAACTAATTGCCCTAACTTCTATTAACCTGCATTCAAAACCTAATTACTGTAACTTTCAATTCTTTGCAGATTCCAAATGGGTTGGGCGTATTGTTTGGTGTGCAGCCCAATTGATTCTCTATGGTTGTTACTACAGCTCAACGGTGTGGGATGATGATGAGAAGCCGAAGTTAGAGGTGCAACTTCCGGCATCAGCTTCCACAGTTGGCCCCAGCAGTGAATCATCTGAACTTCAGACTATTACCCTCTCATCCAAATGATCATATGATGTACCGACCATGATCAACGCGCCGCTTTGATCACATCGGATTGCATTTGGTAGTGAAACGTTTCAAGAAGCTCAGTTTTTTTTTTTACAGCTGTTCATTTATCACACTGTTTCGTTTGTAAGAAGTCCGACATGTGGATGATGTTGAAATCTTTGGGTTCGTTTGGGAGCTTGTAAACGAAGGTAAATGACTTATTTAGTTGTATTTAAATGGGAGTAAAAAAAAGAAATTTTGATATTCTGTTTGAATATGAGTAAATGGAAGGAAATGGAATGCATGGAAAATTTCATTATATTTACAAGAACATATGTAATATCCTAAATCATCTTTAATATCCCAAATTAATGTAATATTATTTTAATTAATGATTGTAATAAGCTCATTGAAATATATACTTTAGCCAAAAATGAAGAAATTTTGAGCCTTGGGTGGGAGAGAAATATAAGGATCATAAACAAGCAACTTGCCAACTTTTTTTAACCATCCATTTATATGGCTGACCTTTGGATGGTTTGGATCATTTTATTGGTTTGATTTTAATGATGTAGTCGATAATTGTGTTGTTTCAAATATACTTCAAATTTCATTTACCTCTATTTACTCCCAATTCCCCTCATTTACCTCAATGTACCTTCATTTACTCCCAATTCCCTCAATTTACCTCAATTTACTCTCAATTACCCCCATTTACCTCAATTTACCTTAATTTATTCCCAATCCCCCACATATACCTCAATTTACCTCCATTAGATATTCTACATTTGGCCTACATCTAAATCAAATTAAACTGCTCAAATCATGGGGTCCACTATAGATACATTATAATGATACAATTAAATCAACTAGAAGATCCGAAACTCTAATTAATGATAACAAACAATTGATAAGAAAGATCTTTTTTGCCTCATGATTCATTAAGAAATCAACCCATATAAAGAAGATGGAAATGCTTTATCATTCCATATCTAAGCTAGAACCCTGGATCTTCTCAAGATTTATGATACTTTATGATGCATTTAAATTAAAAGTTGGATCATAGCAATCTAATTATTTGTTTTCAATTAAAAGTTGGTATACGTCCACATGTGAGTGGTAGACATTGAACAATGATAAGATTTTATTTTGGGTGTTTCACATGTACAATTCCGTTGTTTGACCTGCACACCAATCAATATGTAGCATTTTGCCCTAGTGATCTAACGGTTGGGATGATGGATGGTTGCAGGCTGACCTATATAAGATTTGGAAGAAACGAGCGACTGAGGATTTCTCACCGTTACCATACATTGTGACTCTTCAAACCTGCATGCTTTGGTTTTTCTACGGCCTTCCTATCGTGCACCCCAACAGCCTTCTCATCGTGACCATCAATAGCATTGGAATATTTCTGGAGATCATCTACCTCACCGTCTACTTCATCTACGCCCCAAAAAGCAAAGAGTACGTGCTTTTACCATAACATGTATGAGATCCGAACCATTCAGTGGGTGGGACCCACCTATAGCCATTTTGATTGCCCAAATGGGGCTCGCCAGATGATTGAACTTGTTTGATTATCAGGCCGCAGTGCAATACTTTGTGGGCGAGCCCAAACCATTTGACAGTTCAGGTTCGGGTCGGGTCCTAGTGTACCCATACCAGGTTGGTTGTGATCTCGGTTCACGGGTCTGGGTCTCATTTTTCCGACAGGGTTCTTGAAGCATGGAGCATGTGAGTTATAGTAGTCTCCCATTTGCATAAGTTCACTTGGGGAGTATATTAAGTGATCTGAACCGTCCATTAAGTTCATAATACATTTCATGGCTATCATGCAAAATTCACATTGATTCGATGATCTTGACTATCCATATTAAAGGTCATTGATCAAATGCTAAGATAACAAATCAAATAACGTATTTTTATTCAACATTTACATGTACAGTTGTACGTGCTCAAGTTCATGGCTGGGGAGATGGTGTTAATGGCAGTGGTAGTTACTGTCACACTCACGTGTGCACCCACTCACACGAAGCGGTCATTGATAGTTCGGATCGTGTGTGTCATCTTCAACATTTGCATGTACGCTTCACCTCTTTTTGTCATGGTAAGTAGCCATACTTCTCTTAGTTCTCTACATGGACAAAGGGGCAGCAATAGCCAGATCCACCCAGGTCACCTGTTTATTTATTCTGGTTGAAATTTAAGGGGCGTAGTAGCTTCACTGGTGGATCCCTGGCTGATGGCCCACCATGATGTATGTGCCTTACATCCATGCTGTCTATTCATTTTCTCAGATCATTTTTGGGATCATGCCCACCATTATAAACTTCTTGGGGACCACCGGAATGTTTATTTTCCATCCACACTGTTTATAAGGTCACAAAGACCTGGATGAAAGGACCACATAAATATCTGCGTGATTCAAGACTTTTGTGGCCCACAAAAGTTTTTTTATATTGTCAATCACCACTGTTTCCTGTGGTGCGGTCCATCTGATTCTTGATTGGTTGTGTTTTTATGGGGTTGTTGCAGAGGATGGTTTATACAGACCAAGAGCGTGAAATACATGCCCTTCTCTCTCTCGCTTACTGGTTTCCTCAACGCTATCTGTTGGATGGCCTATGCCTTCATCGGATTTGACCTCTTCACATGCTGGTAAATCTATTTCCAACTAAGGAAAAATGGCTCATATCTGAAACACCGATAGCGAAACTTTGGTGTGGGTGGGAACTGCTAAAGTGAGGCCCACTTGATCAAATAGTAGATGTGTCCCACTTCACATCACTGGTCAAGGAAGATCGCTATGGGTGCATATGTTCTATGTTAGGCATGCACTTTCATTGATTGGCAATCATTGTGTGTGATAAACCACCAGTCGGGCAATCCAAATTGTTCATTTGTGGCCTTGGCTAAATCGTTGATGAACTGCCGAAATATCATCCATCAAATCCCAGCCATGGGATGATCTAACGGTCATGATCATCTAATGGGGCTTGTTTCTTGCACTAGTTATTTGGTCTAATCTATCAGGTCAGTTGCTATACCAAGCCCACTTTGTACTTAAATGACTTCACTGTAGTGAATATCGTATACACCAACATTCAATGTATGAACTATCCAAAGTTAAACTTCCTCAGATGCATTTAAGAAGAAAACTAATTGCCCTAACTTCTATTAACCTGCATTCAAAACCTAATTACTGTAACTTTAAATTCTTTGCAGATTCCAAATGGGTTGGGCGTATTGTTTGGTGCAGCCCAATTGATTCTCTATGGTTGCTACTACAGCTCAACGGTGTGGGATGATGATGAGAAGCCGAAGTTAGAGGTGCAACTTCCGGCATCAGCTTCCACAGGTGCCCCAGCAGTGAATCATCTGAACTTCAGACTATTACTCTCTCATCCAAATGATCATATGATTGTACCGACCATGATCAACGCGCCGCTTTGTTCAAATCGGATTGCATTTGGTAGTGAAACGTTTTCAAGAAGCTCAGTTGTTTTTTATAGTCGTTCATTTATCACACTGTTTCGTTTGTAAGAAGTCCGACATGTGGATGATGTTGAAATCTTTGGGTTCGTTTGGGAGCTTGTAAACGAAGGTAAATGACTTATTTAGTTGTATTTAAATGGGAGTAAAATAAAGAAATTTTGATATTCTGTTTGAATATGAGTAAATGGAAGGAAATGGAATGCATGGAAAATTTCATTATATTTACAAGAACATATGTAATATCCTAAATCATCTTTAATATCCCAAATTAATGTAATATTATTTAATTAATGATTGTAATAAGCTCATTGAAATATATACTTTAGCCAAAATGAAGAAATTTTGAGCCTTGGGTGGGAGAGAAATATAAGGATCATAAACAAGCAACTTGCCAACTTTTTTTAACCATCCATTTATATGGCTGACCTTTGGATGGTTTGGATCATTTTATTGGTTTGATTTTAATGATGTAGTCGATAATTGTGTTGTTTCAAATATACTTCAAATTTCATTTACCTCTATTTACCCCCAATTCCCCTCATTTACCTCAATGTACCTTCATTTACTCCCAATTCCCTCAATTTACCTCAATTTACTCTCAATTACCCCCATTTACCTCAATTTACCTTAATTTATTCCCAATCCCCCACATATACCTCAATTTACCTCCATTAGATATTCTACATTTGGCCTATCTAAATCAAATAAATTAAACTGCTCAAATCATGGGGTCCACTATAGATACATTATAATGATACAATTAAATCAACTAGAAGATCCGAAACTCTAATTAATGATAACAAACAATTGATAAGAAAGATCTTTTTTGCCTCATGATTCATTAAGAAATCAACCCATATAAAGAAGATGGAAATGCTTTATAATTCCATATTATAAGCTAGAACCCTGGATCTTCTCAAGATTTATGATACTTTATGATGCATTTAAAATTAAAAGTTGGATCATAGCAATCTAATTATTTGTTTTCAATTAAAAGTTGGTATACGTCCACATGTGAGTGGTAGACATTGAACAATGATAAGATTTTATTTTGGGTGTTTCACATGTACAATTCCGTTGTTTGACCTGCACACCAATCAATATGTAGCATTTTGCCCTAGTGATCTAACGGTTGGGATGATGGTTGCAGGCTGACCCTATATAAGATTTGGAAGAAACGAGCGACTGAGGATTTCTCACCGTTACCATACATTGTGACTCTTCAAACCTGCATGCTTTGGGTTTTCTACGGCCTTCCTATCGTGCACCCCAACAGCCTTCTCATCGTGACCATCAATAGCATTGGAATATTTCTGGAGATCATCTACCTCACCGTCTACTTCATCTACGCCCCCAAAAAGCAAAGAGTACGTGCTTTTACCATAACATGTATGAGATCCGAACCATTCAGTGGGTGGGACCCACCTATAGCCATTTTGATTGCCCAAATGGGGCTCGCCAGATGATTGAACTTGTCTGATTATCAGGCCGCAGTGCAATACTTTGTGGGCCAGCCCAAACCATTTGACAGTTCAGGTTCGGGTCGGGTCCTAGTGTACCCATACCAGGTTGGTTGTGATCTCGGTTCACGGGTCTGGGTCTCATTTTTCCGACAGGTGTTCTTGGAGCACTGTGAGTTATAGTAGCTCCCATTTGCATAAGTTCACTTGGGGAGTATATCAAGTGATCTGAACCGTCCATTAAGTTCATAATACATTTCATGGCTATCATGCAAAATTCACATTGATTCGATGATCTTGACTGTCCATATTAAAGGTCATTGATCAAATGCTAAGATAACAAATCAAATAACGTATTTTTATTCAACATTTACATTTACAGTTGTACGTGCTCAAGTTCATGGCTGGGGAGATGGTGTTAATGGCAGAGTGGTAGTTACTGTCACACTCACGTGTGCACACACTCACACGAAGCGGTCATTGATAGTTCGGATTGTGGTGTCATCTTCAACATTTGCATGTACGCTTCACCTCTTTTTGTCATGGTAAGTAGCCATACTTCTCTTAGTTCTCTACATGGACAAAGGGGCAGCAATAGCCTAGATCCACCCAGGTCACCTGTTTATTTATTCTGGTTGAAAATTTAAGGGGCGTAGTAGCTTCACTGGTGGATCCCTGGCTGATGGCCCACCATGATGTATGTGCCTTACATCCATGCTGTCTATTCATTTCTCAGATCATTTTTGGGATCATGCCCACCATTATAAACTTCTTGGGGACCACCGGAATGTTTATTTTCCATCCACACTGTTTATAAGGTCACAAAGACCTGGATGAAAGGACCACATAAATATCTGCATGATTCAAGACTTTTGTGGCCCACAAAAGTTTTTTTATTGTCAATCACCACTGTTTCCTGTGGTGCAGTCCATCTGATTCTTGATTGGTTGTGTTTTTATGGGGTTGTTGCAGAGGATGGTTATACAGACTAAGAGCGTGAAATACATGCCCTTCTCTCTCTCTCGCTTACTGGTTTCCTCAACGCTATCTGTTGGATGGCCTATGCCTTCATCGGATTTGACCTCTTCACATGCTGGTAAATCTATTTCCAACTAAGGAAAAATGGCTCATATCTGAAACACGATAGCGAAACTTTGGTGTGGGTGGGAACTGCTAAAGTGAGGCCCACTTGATTAAATAGTAGATGTGTCCCACTTCACATCACTGGTCAAGGAAGATCCCTATGGGTGCATATATGTTCTATGTTAGGCATGCACTTTCATTGATTGGCAATCATTGTGTGTGATAAACCACCAGTCGGGCAATCCAAATTGTTCATTTGGTGGGCCTTGGCTAAATCGTTGATGAACTGCCGAAATATCATCCATCAAATCCCAGCCATGGGATGATCTAACGGTCATGATCATCTAATGGGGCTTGTTTCTTGCACTAGTTATTTGGTCTAATCTATTAAGGTCAGTTGCTATACCAAGCCCACTTTGTACTTAAATGACTTCACTGTAGTGATATCGTATACACCAACATTCAATGTATGAACTATCCAAGTTAAACTTCCTCAGATGCATTTAAGAAGAAAACTAATTGCCCTAACTTCTATTAACCTGCATTCAAAACCTAATTACTGTAACTTTCAATTCTTTGCAGATTCCAAATGGGTTGGGCGTATTGTTTGGTGCAGCCCAATTGATTCTCTATGGTTGCTACTACAGCTCAACGGTGTGGGATGATGATGAGAAGCCGAAGTTAGAGGTGCAACTTCCGGCATCAGCTTCCACGGTTGGCCCCAGCAGTGAATCATCTGAACTTCAGACTATTACCCCTCATCCAAATGATCATATGATTACCGACCATGATCAACGCCCCACTTTGATCACATCGGATTGCATTTGGTAGTGAAACGTTTTCAAGAAGCTCAGTTTTTTTTTTACAGCTGTTCATTTATCACACTGTTTGTTTGTAAGAGATGTCCGACATGTGGATGATGTTGAATCTTTGGGTTCGTTTGGGAGCTTGTAAACGAAGGTAAATGACTTTTAGTTGTATTTAAATGGGAGTAAAATAAAGAAATTTTGATATTGTGTTTGAATATGAGTAAATGGAAGGAAATGGAATGCATGGAAAATTTTCATTATATTTACAAGAACATATGTAATATCCTAAATCATCTTTAATATCCCAAATTAATGTAATATTTTAAATTAATGATTGTAATAAGCTCATTGAAATATATACTTTAGCCAAAAATGAAGAAATTTTGAGCCTTGGGTGGGAGAGAAATATAAGGATCATAAACAAGCAACTTGCCAACTTTTTTTAACCATCCATTTATATGGCTGACCTTTGGATGGTTTGGATCATTTTATTGGTTGATTTTAATGATGTAGTCGATAATTGTGTTGTTTCAAATATACTTAATTTCATTTACCTCTATTTACTCCCAATTCCCTCATTTACCTCAATGTACCTTCATTTACTCCCAATTCCCTCAATTTACCTCAATTTACTCTCAATTACCCCCATTTACCTCAATTTACCTTAATTTATTCCCAATCCCCCCCATATACCTCAATTTACCTCCATTAGATATTCTACATTTGGCCTACATCTAAATCAATTAAACTGCTCAAATCATGGGGTCCACTATAGATACATTATAATGATACAATTAAATCAACTAGAAGATCCGAAACTCTAATTAATGATAACAAACAATTGATAAGAAAGATCTTTTTTGCCTCATGATTCATTAAGAAATCAACCCATATAAAGAAGATGGAAATGCTTTATCATTCCATATCTAAGCTAGAACCCTGGATCTTCTCAAGATTTATGATACTTTATGATGCATTTAAAATTAAAAGTTGGATCATAGCAATCTAATTATTTGTTTTCAATTAAAAGTTGGTATACGTCCACATGTGAGTGGTAGACATTGAACGATGTAATTTGATGTATTTTTTTTTGGGTGTTTCACATGTACATTCCGTTGTTTGACCTGCACACCAATCAATATGTAGCATTTTGCCCTAGTGATCTAACGGTTGGGATGATGGTTGCAGGCTGACCCTATATAAGATTTGGAAGAAACGAGCGACTGAGGATTTCTCACCGTTACCATACATTGTGACTCTTCAAACCTGCATGCTTTGAGTTTTCTACGGCCTTCCTATCGTGCACCCCAACAGCCTTCTCATCGTGACCATCAATAGCATTGGAATATTTTGGAGATCATCTACCTCACCGTCTACTTCATCTACGCCCCCAAAAAGCAAAGGGTACGTGCTTTTACCATAACATGTATGAGATCCGAACCATTCAGTGGGTGGGACCCACCTATAGCCATTTTGATTGCCCAAATGGGGCTCGCCAGATGATTGAACTTGTTTGATTATCAGGCCGCAGTGCAATACTTTGTGGGCTAGCCCAAACCATTTGACAGTTCAGGTTCGGGTCGGGTCCTAGTGTACCCATACCAGGTTGGTTGTGATCTCGGTCCACGGGTCTGGGTCTCATTTTTCCGACAGGTGTTCTGGAGCACTGTGAGTTATAGTAGCTCCCATTTGCATAAGTTCACTTGGGGAGTATATAAAGTGATCTGAACCGTCCATTAAGTTCATAATACATTTCATGGCTATCATGCAAAATTCACATTGATTCGATGATCTTGACTGTCCATATTAAAGGTCATTGATCAAATGCTAAGATAACAAATCAAATAACGTATTTTTATTCAACATTTACATTTACAGTTGTACGTGCTCAAGTTCATGGCTGGGGAGATGGTGTTAATGGCAGTGGTAGTTACTGTCACACTCACGTGTGCACACACTCACACAAAGCGGTCATTGATAGTTCGGATCTTGTGTGTCATCTTCAACATTTGCATGTACGCTTCACCTCTTTTTGTCATGGTAAGTAGTCATACTTCTCTTAGTTCTCTACATGGACAAAGGGGGCAGCAATAGCCTAGATCCACCCAGGTCACCTGTTTATTTATTCTGGTTGAAATTTAAGGGGCGTAGTAGCTTCACTGGTGGATCCCTGGCTGATGGCCCACCATGATGTATGTGCCTTACATCCATGCTGTCTATTCATTTTCTCAGATCATTTTTGGGATCATGCCCACCATTATAAACTTCTTGGGGACCACGGAATGTTTATTTTCCATCCACACTGTTTATAAGGTCACAAAGACCTGGATGAAAGGACCATAAATATCTGCATGATTCAAGACTTTTGTGGCCCACAAAAGTTTTTTTATATTGTCAATCACCACTGTTTCCTGTGCGGTGGTCCATCTGATTCTTGATTGGTTGTGTTTTTATGGGGTTGTTGCAGAGGATGGTTATACAGACTAAGAGCGTGAAATACATGCCCTTCTCTCTCTCGCTACTGGTTTCCTCAACGCTATCTGTTGGATGGCCTATGCCTTCATCGGATTTGACCTCTTCACATGCTGGTAAATCTATTTCCAACTAAGGAAAAATGGCTATATCTGAAACACCGATAGCGAAACTTTGGTGTGGGTGGGAACTGCTAAAGTGAGGCCCACTTGATTAAATAGTAGATGTGTCCCACTTCACATCACTGGTCAAGGAAGATCCTATGGGTGCATATATGTTCTACGTTAGGCATGCACTTTCATTGATTGGCAATCAATGTGTGTGATAAACCACCAGTCGGGCAATCCAAATTGTTCATTTGGTGGGCCTTGGCTAAATCGTTGATGAACTGCCGAAATATCATCCATCAAATCCCAGCGATGGGATGATCTAACGGTCATGATCATCTAATGGGGCTTGTTTCTTGCACTAGTTATTTGGTCTAATCTATCAAGGTCAGTTGCTATACCAAGCCCACTTTGTACTTAAATGACTTCACTGTAGTGAATATCGTATACACCAACATTCAATGTATGAACTATCCAAAGTTAAACTTCCTCAGATGCATTTAAGATGAAAACTAATTGCCCTAACTTCTATTAACCTGCATTCAAAACCTAATTACTGTAACTTTCAATTATTTGCAGATTCCAAATGGGTTGGGCGTATTGTTTGGTGCAAGCCCAATTGATTCTCTATGGTTGCTACTACAGCTCAACGGTGTGTGGATGATGATGAGAAGCCGAAGTTAGAGGTGCAACTTCCGGCATCAGCTTCCACGGTTGGCCCCAGCAGTGAATCATCTGAACTTCAGACTATTACCCATCATCCAAATGATCATATGATTACCGACCATGATCAACGCCCCACTTTGATCACATCGGATTGCATTTGGTAGCGAAACGTTTTCAAGAAGCTCAGTTTTTTTTTTACAGTGTTCATTTATCACACTGTTTCGTTTGTAAGAAGTCCGACATGTGGATGATGTTGAAATCTTTGGGTTCGTTTGGGAGCTTGTAAACGAAGGTAAATGACTTATTTAGTTGTATTTAAATGGGAGTAAATAAAGAAATTTTGATATTGTGTTTGAATATGAGTAAATGGAAGGAAATGGAATGCATGGAAAATTTTCATTATATTTACAAGAACATATGTAATATCCTAAATCATCTTTAATATCCCAAATTAATGTAATATTATTAATTAATGATTGTAATAAGCTCATTGAAATATATACTTTAGCCAAAAATGAAGAAATTTTGAGCCTGGGTGGGAGAGAAATATAAGGATCATAAACAAGCAACTTGCCAACTTTTTTTAACCATCCATTTATATGGCTGACCTTTGGATGGTTTGGATCATTTTATTGGTTTGATTTTAATGATGTAGTCGATAATTGTGTTGTTTCAAATATACTTCAAAATTTCATTTACCTCTATTTACTCCCAATTCCCCTCATTTACCTCAATGTACCGTCATTTACTCCCAATTCCCTCAATGATACCCCCAATTTACTCAAATTACCCCCATTTACCTCAATTTACCTTAATTTATTCCCAATCCCCCCCATATACCTCAATTTACCTCCATTAGATATTCTACATTTGGCCTACATCTAAATCAAATTAAACTGCTCAAATCATGGGGTCCACTATAGATACATTATATGATACAATTAAATCAACTAGAAGATCCGAAACTCTAATTAATGATAACAAACAATTGATAAGAAAGATCTTTTTTGCCTCATGATTCATTAAGAAATCAACCCATATAAAGAAGATGGAAATGCTTTATATTCCATATCTAAGCTAGAACCCTGGATCTTCTCAAGATTTATGATACTTTATGATGCATTTAAAATTAAAAGTTGGATCATAGCAATCTAATTATTTGTTTTCAATTAAAAGTTGGTATACGTCCACATGTGAGTGGTAGACATTGAACAATGATAAGATTTTATTTTGGGTGTTTCACATGTACAATTCCGTTGTTTGACCTGCACACCAATCAATATGTAGCATTTGCCCTAGTGATCTAACGGTGGTGGGATGATGGTTGCAGGCTGACCCTATATAAGATTTGGAAGAAACGAGCGACTGAGGATTTCTCACCGTTACCATACATTGTGACTCTTCAAACCTGCATGCTTGGTTTTCTACGGCCTTCCTATCGTGCACCCCAACAGCCTTCTCATCGTGACCATCAATAGCATTGGAATATTTTTGGAGATCATCTACCTCACCGTCTACTTCATCTACGCCCCCAAAAAGCAAAGAGTACGTGCTTTTACCATAACATGTATGAGATCCGAACCATTCAGTGGGTGGGACCCACCTATAGCCATTTTGATTGCCCAAATGGGGCTCGCCATGATGTGAACTTGTTTGATTATCAGCCGCAGTGCAATACTTTGTGGGCTAGCCCAAACCATTTGACAGTTCAGGTTCGGGTCGGGTCCTAGTGTACCCATACCAGGTTGGTTGTGATCTCGGTTCACGGGTCTGGGCTCATTTTTTCGACAGGTGTTCTTGGAGCACTGTGAGTTATAGTAGCTCCCATTTGCATAAGTTCACTTGGGGAGTATATAAGTGATCTGAACCGTCCATTAAGTTCATAATACATTTCATGGCTATCATGCAACATTCACATTGATTCGATGATCTTGACTGTCCATATTAAAGGTCATTGATCAAATGCTAAGATAACAAATCAAATAACGTATTTTTATTCAACATTACATTTACAGTTGTACGTGCTCAAGTTCATGGCTGGGGAGATGGTGTTAATGGCAGTGGTAGTTATGTCACATCACGTGTGCACACACTCACACGAAGCGGTCAGTGATAGTTCGGATCGTGGTGTGTCATCTTCAACATTTGCATGTACGCTTCACCTCTTTTTGTCATGGTAAGTAGCCATACTTCTCTTAGTTCTCTACATGGACAAAGGGG
>JAJHSJ010000731.1:0-49758 GCA_021015155.1 Magnolia officinalis
AATCAAATTAAACTGCTCAAATCATGGGGTCCACTATAGATACATTATAATGATACAATTAAATCAACTAGAAGATCCGAAACTCTAATTAATGATAACAAACAATTGATAAGAAAGATCTTTTTTGCCTCATGATTCATTAAGAAATCAACCCATATAAAGAAGATGGAAATGCTTTATCATTCCATATCTAAGCTAGACCCTGGATCTTCTCAAGATTTATGATACTTTATGATGCATTTAAAATTAAAAGTTGGATCATAGCAATCTAATTATTTGTTTCAATTAAAAGTTGGTATACGTCCACATGTGAGTGGTAGACCTTGAACAATGATAAGATTTTACTTTTGGGTGTTTCACATGTACAATTCCGTTGTTTGACTGCTCACACACCAATCAATATGTAGCATTTTGCCCTAGTGATCTAACGTTGGGATGATGGTTGCAGGCTGACCCTATATAAGATTTGGAAGAAACGAAGCGACTGAGGATTTCTCACCGTTACCATACATTGTGACTCTTCAAACTTGCATGCGTTGGTTTTTCTATCTACCTGCCTTCCTATCGTGCACCCCAACAGCCTTCTCATCGTGACCATCAATAGCATTGGAATATTTCTGGAGATCATCTACCTCACCGTCTACTCTTCATCTACGCCCCCAAAAGCAAAGGGTACGTGCTTTTACCATAACATGTATGAGATCCGAACCATTCAGTGGGTGGGACCCACCTATAGCCATTTTGATTGCCAAATGGGGTTCGCCAGATGATTGAACTTGTTTGATTATCAGGCCGCAGTGCAATACTTTGTGGGCTAGCCCAAACCATTTGACAGTTCAGGTTCGGGTCGGTCCTAGTGTACCCATACGAGTTGGTTGTGATCTCGGTCCACGGGTCTGGGTCTCATTTTTCCGACAGGTGTTCTTGGAGCACTGTGAGTTATAGTAGCTCCCATTTGCATAGTTCACTTCACTTGGGGAGTATATAAAGTGATCTGAACCGTCCATTAAGTTCATAATACATTTCAAGGCTATCATGCAAAATTCACATTGATTCGATGATCTTGACTGTCCATATTAAAGGTCATTGATCAAATGCTAAGATAACAAATCAAATAACGTATTTTTATTCAACATTTACATTTACAGTTGTACGTGCTCAGTTCATGGCTGGGGAGATGGTGTTAATGGCAGTGGTAGTTACTGTCACACTCACGTGTGCACACACTCACACGAAGCGTCAGTGATAGTTCGGATCTTGTGTGTCATCTTCAACATTTGCATGTACGCTTCACCTCTTTTTGTCATGGTAAGTAGTCATACTTCTCTTAGTTCTCTACATGGACAAAGGGGCAGCAATAGCCTAGATCCACCCAGGTCACCTGTTTATTTATTCTGGTTGAAATTTAAGGGGCGTAGTAGCTTCACTAGTGGATCCCTGGCTGATGGCCCACCATGATGTATGTGCCTTACATCCATGCTGTCTATTCATTTTCTTAGATCATTTTTGGGATCATGCCCACCATTATAAACTTCTTGGGGACCACCGAATGTTTATTTTCCATCCACACTGTTTATAAGGTCACAAAGACCTGGATGAAAGGACCACATAAATATCTGCGTGATTCAAGACTTTTGTGGCCCACAAAAGTTTTTTTAATTGTCAACCACCATGTTTCCTGTGGTGGGTGGTCCATCTGATTCTGATTGTTGTGGTTTTATGGGGTTGTTGCAGAGGATGGTTAACAGACTAAGAGCGTGAAATACATGCCCTTCTCTCTCTCGCTTACTGGTTTCCTCCTCAACGCTATCTGTTGGATGGCCTATGCCTTCATCATCGGATTTGACCTCTTCACATGCTGGTAAATCTATTTCCAACTAAGGAAAAATGGCTCATATCTGAAACACCGATAGCGAAACTTTGGTGTGGGGTGGGAACTGCTAAAGTGAGGCCCACTTGATCAATAGTAGATGTATCCCACTTCACATCACTCGTCAGGAAGATCGCTATGGGTTCATATATGTTCTACGTTAGGCATGCACTTTCATTGATTGGCAATCATTGTGTGTGGTAAACCACAGTCGGGCAATCCAAATTGTTCATTTGGTGGGCCTTGGCTAAATCGTTGATGAACTGCCAAAATATCATCCATCAAATCCCAGCCATGGGATGATCTAACGGTCATGATCATCTATGGGGCTTGTTTCTTGCACTAGTTATTTGGTCTAATCTATCAAGGTCAGTTGCTATACCAAGCCCACTTTGTACTAAATGACTTCACTGTAGTCAATATCGTATACACCAACATTCAATGTATGAACTATCCAACGTTAAACTTCCTCAGATGCATTTAAGAAGAAAACTAATTGCCTAACTTCTATTAACCTGCATTCAAAACCTAATTACAGTAACTTTCAATTTTTTGCAGATTCCAAATGGGTTGGGCGTATTGTTTGGTGCAGCCAATTGATTCTCTATGGTTGTTACTACACGCTCAACGGTGTGGGTGATGATGAGAAGCCGAAGTTAGAGGTGCAACTTCCGGCATCAGCTTCCACAGTTGGCCCCAACAGTGAATCATCTGAACTTCAGACTATTACTCTCTCATCCAAATGATCATATGATTGTACCGACCATGATCAACGCGCCGCTTTGATCACATCGGATTGCATTTGGTAGCGAAACGTTTTCAAGAAGCTCAATTTGTTTTTTATAGCTGTTCATTTATCACACTGTTTCATTTGTAAGAAGTCCGACATGTGGATGATGTTGAAATCTTGGGGTTCGTTTGGGAGCTTGTAAACGAAGGTAAATGACTTATTTAGTTGTATTTAAATGGGAGTAAAATAAAGAAATTTGATATTCTGTTTGAATATGAGTAAATGGAAGGAAATGGAATGCATGGAAAATTTTCATTATATTTACAAAGAACATATGTAATATCCTAAATCATCTTTAATATCCCAAATTAATGTAATATTATTTAATTAATGATTGTAATAAGCTCATTGAAATATATAACTTTAGCCAAAAATGAAGAAATTTTGAGCCTTGGGTGGAGAGAAATATAAGGATCATAAACAAGCAACTTGCCAAACTTTTTTTAACCATCCATTTATATGGCTGACCTTTGGATGGTTTGGATCATTTTATTGTTTGATTTTAATGATGTAGTCGATAATTGTGTTGTTTCAAATATACTTCAAATTTCATTTACCTATTTTTACTCCCCAATTCCCCTCATTTACCTCAATGTACCATCATTTACTCCCAATTCCCTCAATTTACACTCAATTACTACTCTCATTACCCCCATTTACCTCAGTTTACCTTAATTTATTCCCAATCCCCCACATATACCTCAATTTACCTCCATTAGATATTCTACATTTGGCCTACATCTAAATCAAATTAAACTGCTCAAATCATGGGGTCCACTATAGATACATTATAATGATACAATTAAATCAACTAGAAGATCCGAAAACTCTAATTAATGATAACAAACAATTGATAAGAAGATCTTTTTTGCCTCATGATTCATTAAGAAATCAACCCATATAAAGAAGATGGAAATGCTTTATCAATCCATATCTAAGCTAGAACCCTGGATCTTCTCAAGATTTATGATACTTTATGATGCATTAAAATTAAAAGTGTGGATCATAGCAATCTAATTATTTGTTTTCAATTAAAAGTTGGTATACGTCCACATGTGAGTGGTAGACATTGAACAATGATAAGATTTTATTTTTGGGTGTTTCACATGTACAATTCCGTTGTTTGACCTGCACACCAATCAATATGTAGCATTTTGCCCTAGTGATCTAACGGTTGGGATGATGGTTGCAGGCTGACCCTATATAAGATTTGGAAGAAACGAGCGACTGAGGATTTCTCATCGTTACCATACATTGTGACTCTTCAAACCTGCATGCTTTGGGTTTTCTACGGCTTCCTATCGTGCACCCCAACAGCCTTCTCATCGTGACCATCAATAGCATTGGAATATTTCTGGAGATCATCTACCTCTCACCGTCTACTTCATCTACACCCCCCCCAAAAAGCAAGAGTACGTGCTTTTACCATAACATGTATGAGATCCGAACTATTCAGTGGGTGGGACCCCACCTATAGCCATTTTGATTGCCCAAATGGGGCTCGCCAGATGATTGAACTTGTTTGATTATCAGGCCGCAGTGCAATACTTTGTGGGCGAGCCCAAACCATTTGACAGTTCAGGTTCGGGTCGGGTCCTAGTGTACCCATACCAGGTTGGTTGTGTCATGGTTCCGGGTCAGGTCGGGTGGGTCATTTTTTCCGACAGGTGTTCTTGGAGCACTGTGAGTTATAGTAGCTCCCATTTGCGTAAGTTCACTTGGGGAGTATATCAAGTGATCTGAACCGTCCATTAAGTTCATAATACATTTCATGGCTATCATGCAAAATTCACATTGATTCGATGATCTTGACTGTCCATATTAAAGGTCATGATCAAATGCTAAGATAACAAATCAAATAACGTATTTTTATCAAATTAACATTACATGTACAGTTGTCGTGCTCAAGTTCATGGCTGGGGGAGATGGTGTTAATGGCAGGTGTGTGGTTATTACTGTCACAATCACGTGACTCACACTCACACGCGGCACATCACAGCGAAGCGGTCATTGATAGTTCGGATGTGTGTCATCTTCACATTGCATGTACGCTTCACACCTTTTTGTCATGGTAAGTAAGCCATACTTCTCTTAGTTCTCTACATGGACAAAGGGGCAGCAATAGCCCAGATCCACCCAGGTCACCTGTTATTTATTCTGGTTGAAATTTAAGGGGCGTAGTAGCTTCACTGGTGGATCCCTGGCTGATGGCCCACCATGATGTATGTGCCTTACATCCATGCTGTCTATTCATTTTCTCAGATCATTTTTGGATCATGCCCACCATTATAAACTTCTTGGGGCCCACCGGAATGTTTATTTTCCATCCACACTGTTTATAAGGTCACAAAGACCTGGATGAAAGGACCACATAAATATCTGCGTGATTCAAGACTTTTGTGGCCCACAAAAGTTTTTTTATATTGACAATCACCATTGTTTCCTGTGGTGCAGTACCATCTGATTCTTGATTGGTTGTGTTTTTATGGGTTGTTGCAGAGGATGGTTATACAGACTAAAAGCGTGAATACATGCCCTTCTCTCTCTCGCTTACTGGTTTCCTCAACGCTATTGTTGGATGGCCTATGCCTTCATCGGATTTGACCTCTTCACATGCTGGTAAATCTATTTCCAACTAAGGAAAATGGCTCATATCTGAAACACCGATAGCGAAACTTTGGTGTGGGTGGGAACTGCTAAAGTGAGGCCCACTTGATCAAATAGTAGATGTGTCCCACTTCACATCACTGGTCAAGGAATCGCTATGGGTGCATATATGTTCTAGTTAGGCATGCACTTTCATTGATTGGCAATCATTGTGTGTGATAAACCACCTGTCGGGCAATCCAAATTGTTCATTTGGTGGCCTTGGCTAAATCGTTGATGAACTGCCAAATATCATCCATCAAATCCCAGCCATGGGATGATCTAACGGTCATGATCATCTAATGGGGCTTGTTTCTTGCACTAGTTATTTGGTCTAATCTATCAAGGTCAATTGCTATACCAAGCCCACTTTGTACTTAATGACTTCACACTGTAGTGAATATCGTATACACCAACATTCAATGTATGAACTATCCAAAGTTAAACTTCCTCAGATGCATTTAAGAAGAAAACTAATTGCCCTAACTTCTATTAACCTGCATTCAAAACCTAATTACTAACTTTCAATTCTTTGCAGATTCCAAATGGGTTGGGCGTATTGTTTGGTGCAGCCCAATTGATTCTCTATGGTTGCTACTACAGCTCAACGGTGTGGGATGATGATGAGAAGCCGAGTTAGTTAGAGTGCAACTTCCGGCATCAGCTTACACGTGTGGCCCCAGCAGTGAATCATCTGAACTTCAGACTATTACCCTCTCATCCAAATGATCATATGATTGTACCGACCATGATCAACGCGCCGCTTTGATCAATCGGATTGCATTTGGTAGTGAAACGTTTTCAAGAAGCTCAGTTTGTTTTTTTATAGTCGTTCATTTATCACACTGTTTCGTTTGTAAGAAGTCCGACATGTGGATGATGTTGAAATCTTTGGGTTCGTTTGGGAGCTTGTAAACGAAGGTAAATGACTTATTTAGTTGTATTTAAATGGGAGTAAAATAAAGAATTTTGATATTCTGTTTGAATATGAGTAAATGAAGGAAATGGAATGCATGGAAAATTTTCATTATATTTACAAGAACATATGTAATATCCTAAATCATCTTTAATATCCCAAATTAATGTAATATTATTTAATTAATGATTGTAATAAGCTCATTGAAATATATACTTTAGCCAAAAATGAAGAAATTTTGAGCCTTGGGTGGGAGAGAAATATAAGGATCATAAACAAGCAACTTGCCAACTTTTTTAACCATCCATTTATATGGCTGACCTTTGGATGGTTTGGATCATTTTATTGGTTTGATTTTAATGATGTAGTCGATATTGTGTTGTTTCAATATACTTCAAATTTCATTTACCTCTATTTACTCCCAATTCCCCTCATTTACCTCATGTACCTTCATTTACTCCCAATTCCCTCAATTTACCTCAATTTACTCTCAATTACCCCCATTTACCTCAATTTACCTTAATTTATTCCCAATCCCCCTCCATATACCTCAATTTACCTCCATTAGATATTCTACATTTGGCCTACATCTAAATCAAATTAATTAAACTGCTCAAATCATGGGGTCCACTATAAATACATTATTATGATACAATTAAATCAACTAGAAGATCCGAAACTCTAATTAATGATAACAAACAATTGATAAGAAAGATCTTTTTTGCCTCATGATTCATTAAGAAATCAACCCATATAAAGAAGATGGAAATGCTTTATCATTCCATATCTAAGCTAGAACCCTGGATCTTCTCAAGATTTATGATACTTTATGATGCATTTAAATTAAAAGTTGGATCATAGCAATCTAATTATTTGTTTTCAATTAAAAGTTGGTATACGTCCACATGTGAGTGGTAGACATTGAACAATGATAAGATTTTATTTTTTGGGTGTTTCACATGTACAATTCCATTGTTTGACTGCAACACCAATCAATGTAGCATTTTGCCCTAGTGATCTAACGGTTGGGATGATGGTTGCAGGCTGACCCTATATAAGATTTGGAAGAAACGAGCGACTGAGGATTTCTCACCGTTACCATACATTGTGACTCTTCAAACCTGCATGCTTTGGGTTTTCTACGGCCTTCCTATCGTGCACCCCAACAGCCTTCTCATCGTGACCATCAATAGCATTGGAATATTTCTGGAGATCATCTACCTCACCGTCTACTTCATCTATGCCCCCAAAAAGCAAAGATTACGTGCTTTTACCATAACATGTATGAGATCCGAACTATTCAGTGGGTGGGACCCACCTATAACCATTTTGATTGCCCAAATGGGGCTCGCCAGATGATTGAACTTGTCTGATTATCAGGCCGCAGTGCAATACTTTGTGGGCGAGCCCAAACCATTTGACAGTTCAGGTTCGGGTCGGGTCCTAGTGTACCCACACCAGGTTGGTTGTGATCTCGGTTCACGGGTCTGGGTCTCATTTTTCCGACAGGTGTTCTTGGAGCACTGTGAGTTATAGTAGCTCCCATTTGCGTAAGTTCACTTGGGGAGTATATCAAGTCTGATCTGAACCGTCCATTAAGTTCATAATACATTTCATGGCTCATGCATGCAAAATTCACATTGATTCGATGATCTTGACTGTCCATATTAAAGGTCATTGATCAAATGCTAAGATAACAAATCAAATAACGTATTTTTATTCAACATTTACATTTACAGTTGTACGTGCTCAAGTTCATGGCTGGGGAGATGGTGTTAATGGCAGTGGTAGTTACTGTCACACTCACGTGTGCACCACTCTCACACGAAGCGGTCATTGATAGTTCGGATCGTGTGTGTCATCTTCAACATTTGCATGTACGCTTCACCTCTTTTTGTCATGGTAAGTAGCCATACTTCTCTTAGTTCTCTACATGGACAAAGGGGCAGCAATAGCCCAGATCCACCCAGGTCACCTGTTTATTTATTCTGGTTGAAATTTAAGGGGCGTAGTAGCTTCACTGGTGGATCCCTGGCTGATGGCCCACCATGATGTATGTGCCTTACATCCATGCTGTCTATTCATTTTCTCAGATCATTTTTGGGATCATGCCCACCATTATAAACTTCTTGGGGGCCACCGGAATGTTTATTTTCCATCCACACTGTTTATAAGGTCACAAAGACCTGGATGAAAGGACCCATAAATATATCTGCATGATTCAAGACTTTTGTGGCCCCCAAAAGTTTTTTATATTGTCAATCACCACTGTTTCCTGTGGTGCAGTCCATCTGATTCTTGATTGGTTGTGTTTTTATGGGGTTGTTGCAGAGGATGGTTATACAGACTAAGAGCGTGAAATACATGCCCTTCTCTCTCTCGCTTACTGGTTTCCTCAACGCTATCTGTTGGATGGCCTATGCCTTCATCGGATTTGACCTCTTCACATGCTGGTAAATCTATTTCCAACTAAGGAAAAATGGCTCATATCTGAAACACCGATAGCGAAACTTTGGTGTGGGTGGGAACTGCTAAAGTGAGGCCCACTTGATTAAATAGTAGATGTGTCCCACTTCACATCACATCACTGGTCAAGGAAGCTCCCTATGGGTGCATATATGTTCTATGTTAGGCATGCACTTTCATTGATTGGCAATCAATGTGTGTGATAAACCACCAGTAGGGCAATCCAAATTGTTCATTTGGTGGGCCTTGGCTAAATCGTTGATGAACTGCCGAAATATCATCCATCAAATCCCAGCCATGGGATGATCTAACGGTCATGATCATCTAATGGGGCTTGTTTCTTGCACTAGTTATTTGGTCTAATCTATTAAGGTCAGTTGCTATACCAAGCCCACTTTGTACTTAAATGACTTCACTGTAGTGAATATCGTATACACCAACATTCAATGTATGAACTATCCAAAGTTAAACTTCCTCAGATGCATTTAAGAAGAAAACTAATTGCCCTAACTTCTATTAACCTGCATTCAAAACCTAATTACTGTAACTTTCAATTCTTTGCAGATTCCAAATGGTTGCGTATTGTTTGGTGCAGCCCAATTGATTCTCTATGGTTGCTACTACAGCTCAACGGTGTGGGATGATGATGAGAAGCCGAAGTTAGAGGTGCAACTTCCGGCATCAGCTTCCACGGTTGGCCCCAGCAGTGAATCATCTGAACTTCAGACTATTACCCACTCATCCAAATGATCATATGATTACCGACCATGATCAACGCCCCACTTTGATCACATCGGATTGCATTTGGTAGCGAAACGTTTTCAAGAAGCTCAGTTTTTTTTTTACAGCTGTTCATTTATCACACTGTTTCATTTGTAAGAAGTCCGACATGTGGATGATGTTGAAATCTTTGGGTTCGTTTGGGAGCTTGTAAACGAAGGTAAATGACTTATTTAGTTGTATTTAAATGGGAGTAAAATAAAGAAATTTTGATATTGTGTTTGAATATGAGTAAATGGAAGGAAATGGAATGCATGGAAAATTTTCATTATATTTACAAGAACATATGTAATATCCTAAATCATCTTTAATATCCCAAATTAATGTAATATTATTTAATTAATGATTGTAATAAGCTCATTGAAATATATACTTTAGCCAAAAATGAAGAAATTTTGAGCCTTGGGTGGGAGAGAAATATAAGGATCATAAACAAGCAACTTGCCAACTTTTTTTAACCATCCATTTATATGGCTGACCTTTGGATGGTTTGGATCATTTTATTGGTTTGATTTTAATGATGTAGTCGATAATTGTGTTGTTTCAAATATACTTCAAATTTCATTTACCTCTATTTACTCCCAATTCCCCTCATTTACCTCAATGTACCTTCATTTACTCCCAATTCCCTCAATTTACCTCAATTTACTCTCAATTACCCCCATTTACCTCAATTTACCTTAATTTATTCCCAATCCCCCCCATATACCTCAATTTACCTCCATTAGATATTCTACATTTGGCCTACATCTAAATCAAATTAAACTGCTCAAATCATGGTGTCCACTATAGATACATTATAATGATACAATTAAATCAACTAGAAGATCCGAAACTCTAATAATGATAACAAACAATTGATAAGAAAGATCTTTTTTGCCTCATGATTCATTAAGAAATCAACCCATATAAAGAAGATGGAAATGCTTTATCATTCCATATCTAAGCTAGAACCCTGGATCTTCTCAAGATTTATGATACTTTATGATGCATTTAAAATTAAAAGTTGGATCATAGCAATCTAATTATTTGTTTTCAATTAAAAGTTGGTATACGTCCACATGTGAGTGGTAGACATTGAACAATGATAAGATTTTACTTTTGGGTGTTTCACATGTACAATTCCGTTGTTTGACCTGCACACCAATCAATATGTAGCATTTTGCCCTAGTGATCTAACGGTTGGGATGATGGTTGCAGGCTGACCCTATATAAGATTTGGAAGAAACGAGCGACTGAGGATTTCTCACCGTTACCATACATTGTGACTCTTCAAACCTGCATGCTTTGAGTTTTCTACGGCCTTCCTATCGTGCACCCCAACAGCCTTCTCATCGTGACCATCAATAGCATTGGAATATTTCTGGAGATCATCTACCTCACCGTCTACTTCATCTACGCCCCCAAAGCAAAGGGTACGTGCTTTTACCATAACATGTATGAGATCCGAACCATTCAGTGGGTGGGACCCACCTATAGCCATTTTGATTGCCCAAATGGGGCTCGCCAGATGATTGAACTTGTTTGATTATCAGGCCGCAGTGCAATACTTTGTGGGCTAGCCCAAACCATTTGACAGTTCAGGTTCGGGTCGGGTCCTAGTGTACCCATACAGGTTGGTTGTGATCTCGGTCCACGGGTCTGGGTCTCATTTTTCCGACAGGTGTTCTTGAGCACTGTGAGTTATAGTAGCTCCCATTTGCATAAGTTCACTTGGGGAGTATATAAAGTGATCTGAACCGTCCATTAAGTTCATAATACATTTCATGGCTATCATGCAAAATTCACATTGATTCGATGATCTTGACTGTCCATATTAAAGGTCATTGATCAAATGCTAAGATAACAAATCAAATAACGTATTTTTATTCAACATTTACATTTACAGTTGTACGTGCTCAAGTTCATGGCTGGGGAGATGGTGTTAATGGCAGTGGTAGTTACTGTCACACTCACGTGTGCACACACTCACACGAAGCGGTCATTGATAGTTCGGATCTTGTGTGTCATCTTCAACATTTGCATGTACGCTTCACCTCTTTTTGTCATGGTAAGTAGTCATACTTCTCTTAGTTCTCTACATGGACAAAGGGGCAGCAATAGCCTAGATCCACCCAGGTCACCTGTTTATTTATTCTGGTTGAAATTTAAGGGGCGTAGTAGCTTCACTGGTGGATCCCTGGCTGATGGCCCACCATGATGTATGTGCCTTACATCCATGCTGTCTATTCATTTTCTCAGATCATTTTTGGGATCATGCCCACCATTATAAACTTCTTGGGGGCCACCGGAATGTTTTTTTCCATCCACACTGTTTATAAGGTCACAAAGACCTGGATGAAAGGACCATATAAATATCTGCATGATTCAAGACTTTTGTGGCCCACAAAAGTTTTTTTATATTGTCAATCACCACTGTTTCCTGTGGTGCAGTCCATCTGATTCTTGATTGGTTGTGTTTTTATGGGGTTGTTGCAGAGGATGGTTATACAGACTAAGAGCGTGAAATACATGCCCTTCTCTCTCTCGCTTACTGGTTTCCTCAACGCTATCTGTTGGATGGCCTATGCCTTCATCGGATTTGACCTCTTCACATGCTGGTAAATCTATTTCCAACTAAGGAAAAATGGCTCATATCTGAAACACCGATAGCGAAACTTTGGTGTGGGTGGGAACTGCTAAAGTGAGGCCCACTTGATTAAATAGTAGATGTGTCCCACTTCACATCACTGGTCAAGGAAGCTCCCTATGGGTGCATATATGTTCTATGTTAGGCATGCACTTTCATTGATTGGCAATCAATGTGTGTGATAAACCACCAGTAGGGCAATCCAAATTATTCATTAGGTGGGCCTTGGCTAAATCGTTGATGAACTGCCGAAATATCATCCATCAAATCCCAGCCATGGGATGATGTAACGGTCATGATCATCTAATGGGGCTTGTTTCTTGCACTAGTTATTTGGTCTAATCTATTAAGGTCAGTTGCTATACCAAGCCCATTTTGTACTTAAATGACTTCACTGTAGTGAATATCGTATACACCAACATTCAATGTATGAACTATCCAAAGTTAAACTTCCTCAGATGCATTTAAGAAGAAAACTAATTGCCCTAACTTCTATTAACCTGCATTCAAAACCTAATTACTGTAACTTTCAATTCTTTGCAGATTCCAAATGGGTTGGGCGTATTGTTTGGTGCAGCCCATTTGATTCTCTATGGTTGCTACTACAGCTCAACGGTGTGGGATGATGATGAGAAGCCGAAGTTAGAGGTGCAACTTCCGGCATCAGCTTCCACGGTGGCCCCAGCAGTGAATCATCTGAACTTCAGACTATTACCCACTCATCCAACATGATCATATGATTACCGACCATGATCAACGCCCCACTTTGATCACATCGGATTGCATTTGGTAGCGAAACGTTTTCAAGAAGCTCATTTCTTTTTTTACAGCTGTTCATTTATCACATTGTTTTGTTTGTAAGAAGTCCGACATGTGGATGATGTTGAAATCTTTGGGTTCGTTTGGGAGCTTGTAAACGAAGGTAAATGACTTATTTAGTTGTATTTAAATGGGAGTAAAATAAAGAAATTTTGATATTGTGTTTGAATATGAGTAAATGGAAGGAAATGGAATGCATGGAAAATTTTCATTATATTTACAAGAACATATGTAATATCCTAAATCATCTTTAATATCCCGAATTAATGTAATATTATTTAATTAATGATTGTAATAAGCTCATTGAAATATATACTTTAGCCAAAAATGAAGAAATTTTGAGCCTTGGGTGGGAGAGAAATATAAGGATCATAAACAAGCAACTTGCCAACTTTTTTTAAACCATCCATTTATATGGCTGACCTTTGGATGGTTTGGATCATTTTATTGGTTTGATTTTAATGATGTAGTCGATAATTGCATTGTTTCAAATATACTTCAAATGTCATTTACCTCTATTTACTCCCAATTTCCCTCATTGACCTCAATGTACGTACCTTCATTTACTCCCAATTCCCTCAATTTACCTCAATTTACTCTCAATTACCCCCATTTACCTCAATTTACCTTAATTTGTTCCCAATCCCCCCCATATACCTCAATTTACCTCCATTAGATATTCTACATTTGGCCTACATCTAAATCAAATTAAACTGCTCAAATCATGGTGTCCACTATAGATACATTATAATGATACAATTAAATCAACTAGAAGATCCGAAACTCTAATTAATGATAACAAACAATTGATAAGAAAGATCTTTTTTGCCTCATGATTCATTAAGAAATCAACCCTTATAAAGAAGATGGAAATGCTTTATAATTCCATATCTAAGATAGAACCCTGGATCTTCTCAAGATTTATGATACTTTATGATGCATTTAAAATTAAAAGTTGGATCATAGCAATCTAATTATTTGTTTTCAATTAAAAGTTGGTATACGTCCACATGTGAGTGGTAGACATTGAACAATGATAAGATTTTACTTTTGGGTGTTTCACATGTACAATTCCGTTGTTTGACCTGCACACCAATCAATATGTAGCATTTTGCGCTTGTGATCTAACGGTTGGGATGATGGTTGCAGGCTGACCCTATATAAGATTTGGAAGAAACGAGCGACTGAGGATTTCTCACCGTTACCATACATTGTGACTCTTCAAACCTGCATGCTTTGAGTTTTCTACGGCCTTCCTATCGTGCACCCCAACAGCCTTCTCATCGTGACCATCAATAGCATTGGAATATTTTTGGAGATCATCTACCTCACCGTCTACTTCATCTACGCCCCCAAAGAGCAAAGGGTACGTGCTTTTACCATAACATGTATGAGATCCGAACCATTCAGTGGGTGGGACCCACCTATAGCCATTTTGATTGCCCAAATGGGGCTCACCCAGATGATTGAACTTTTTGATTATCAGCCGCAGTGCAATACTTTGTGGGCTAGCCCAAACCATTTGACAGTTCAGGTTCGGGTCGGGTCCTAGTGTACCCATACCAGGTTGGTTGTGATCTCGGTCCACGGATCTGGTCTCATTTTTCCGACAGGTGTTCTTGGAGCACTGTGAGTTATAGTAGCTCCCATTTGCATAAGTTCACTTGGGGAGTATATAAAGTGATTTGATCCGTCCATTAAGTTCATAATACATTTCATGGCTATCATGCAAAATTCACATTGATTTGATGATCTTGACTGTCCATATTAAAGGTCATTGATCACATGCTATGATAACAAATCAAATAACGTATTTTTATTCAACATTTACATTTACAGTTGTACGTGCTCAAGTTCATGGCTGGGGAGATGGTGTTAATGGCAGTGGTAGTTACTGTCACACTCACGTGTGCACACACTCACACAAAGCGGTCATTGATAGTTCGGATCTTGTGTGTCATCTTCAACATTTGCATGTACGCTTCACCTCTTTTTGTCATGGTAAGTAGTCATACTTCTCTTAGTTCTCTACATGGACAAAGGGGCAGCAATAGCCTAGATCCACCCAGGTCACCTGTTTATTTATTCTGGTTGAAATTTAAGGGGCGTAGTAGCTTCACTGGTGGATCCCTGGCTGATGGCCCACCATGATGTATGTGCCTTACATCCATGCTGTCTATTCATTTTCTCAGATCATTTTTGGGATCATGCCCACCATTATAAACTTCTTGGGGACCACCGGAATGTTTATTTCCATCCACACTGTTTATAAGGTCACAAAGACCTGGATGAAAGGACCACATAAATATCTGCGTGATTCAAGACTTTTGTGGCCCACAAAAGTTTTTTTATATTGTCAATCACCACTGTTTCCTGTGGTGCGGTCCATCTGATTCTTGATTGGTTGTGTTTTTATGGGGTTGTTGCAGAGGATGGTTATACAGACAAGAGCGTGAAATACATGCCCTTCTCTCTCTCGCTTACTGGTTTCCTCAACGCTATCTGTTGGATGGCCTATGCCTTCATCGGATTTGACCTCTTCACTTGCTGGTAAATCTATTTCCAACTAAGGAAAAATGGCACATATTTGAAACACCGATAGCGAAACTTTGGTGTGGGTGGGAACTGGTAAAGTGAGGCCCACTTGATCAAATAGTAGATGTATCCCACTTCACATCACTGGTCAAGGAAGATCGCTATGGGTGCATATATGTTCTAAGTTAGGCATGCACTTTCATTGATTGGCAATCATTGTGTGTGGTAAACCACTAGTCGGGCAATCCAAATTGTTCATTTGGTGGGCCTTGGCTAAATCGTTGATGAACTGCCGAAATATCATCCATCAAATCCCAGCCATGGGATGATCTAACGGTCATGATCATCTAATGGGGCTTGTTTCTTGCACTAGTTATTTGGTCTAATCTATCAAGGTCAGTTGCTATACCAAGCCCACTTTGTACTTAAATGACTTCACTGTAGTCAATATCGTATACACCAACATTCAATGTATGAACTATCCAACGTTAAACTTCCTCAGATGCATTTAAGAAGAAAACTAATTGCCTAACTTCTATTAACCTGCATTCAAAACCTAATTACTGTAACTTTCAATTCTTTGCAGATTCCAAATGGGTTGGGCGTATTGTTTGGTGCAGCCCAATTGATTCTCTATGGTTGTTACTACAGCTCAACGGTGTGGGATGATGATGAGAAGCCGAAGTTAGAGGTGCAACTTCCGGCATCAGCTTCCACAGTTGGCCCCAACAGTGAATCATCTGAACTTCAGACTATTACTCTCTCATCCAAATGATCATATGATTGTACCGACCATGATCAACGCGCCGCTTTGATCACATCGGATTGCATTTGGTAGTGAAACGTTTTCAAGAAGCTCGGTTTATTTTTTTAAAGTTGTTCATTTATCACACTGTTTCGTTTGTAAGAAGTCCGACATGTGGATGATGTTGAAATCTTTGGGTTCATTTGGGTGCTTGTAAACGAAGGTAAATGACTTATTTAGTTGTATTTAAATGGGAGTAAAATAAAGAAATTTTGATATTCTGTTTGAATATGAGTAAATGGAAGGATATGGAATGCATGGAAAATTTTCATTATATTTACAAGAACATATGTAATATCCTAAATCATCGTTAATATCCCAAATTAATGTAATATTATTTAATTAATGATTGTAATAAGCTCATTGAAATATATACTTTAGCCGAAAATGAAGAAATTTTGAGCCTTGGGTGGGAGAGGAATATAAGGATCATAAACAAGCAACTTGCCAACTTTTTTTAACCATCCATTTATATGGCTGACCTTTGGATGGTTTGGATCATTTTATTGGTTTGATTTTAATGATGTAGTCATAATTGTGTTGTTTCAAATATACTTCAAATTTCATTTACCTCTATTTACTCCCAATTCCCTCAATTTACCTCAATTTACTCTCAATTACCCCCATTTACCTCAGTTTACCTTAATTTATTCCCAATCCCCCACATATACCTCAATTTACCTCCATTAGATATTCTACATTTGGCCTACATCTAAATCAAATTAAACTGCTCAAATCATGGGGTCCACTATAGATACATTATAATGATACAATTAAATCAACTAGAAGATCCGAAACTCTAATTAATGATAACAAACAATTGATAAGAAAGATCTTTTTTGCCTCATGATTCATTAAGAAATCAACCCATATAAAGAAGATGGAAATGCTTTATAATTCCATATCTAAGATAGAACCCTGGATCTTCTCAAGATTTATGATACTTTATGATGCATTTAAAATTAAAAGTTGGATCATAGCAATCTAATTATTTGTTTTCATTAAAAGTTGGTATACGTCCACATGTGAGTGGTAGACATTGAACAATGATAAGATTTTATTTTTGGGTGTTTCACATGTACAATTCCGTTGTTTGACCTGCACACCAATCAATATGTAGCATTTTGCCCTAGTGATCTAACGGTTGGGATGATGGTTGCAGGCTGACCCTATATAAGATTTGGAAGAAACGAGCGACTGAGGATTTCTCACCGTTACCATACATTGTGACACTTCAAACTTGCATGCGTTGGGTTTCTACGGCCTTCCTATCGTGCACCCCAACAGCCTTCTCATCGTGACCATCAATAGCATTGGAATATTTCTGGAGATCATCTACCTCACCGTCTACTTCATCTACGCCCCCAAAAAGCAAAGAGTACGTGCTTTTACCATAACATGTATGAGATCCGAACCATTCAGTGGGTGGGACCCACCTATAGCCATTTTGATTGCCCAAATGGGGCTCGCCAGATGATTGAACTTGTTTGATTATCAGGCCGCAGTGCAATACTTTGTGGGCGAGCCCAAACCATTTGACAGTTCAGGTTCGGGTCGGGTCCTAGTGTACCCATACCAGGTTGGTTGTGATCACGGTTCACGGGTCTGGGTCTCATTTTTCCGACAGGTGTTCTTGGAGCACTGTGAGTTATAGTAGCTCCCATTTGCATAAGTTCACTTGGGGAGTATATTAAGTGATCTGAACCGTCCATTAAGTTCATAATACATTTCATCGCTATCATGCAAAATTCACATTGATTCGATGATCTTGACTGTCCATATTAAAGGTCATTGATCAAATGCTAAGATAACAAATCAAATAACGCATTTTTATTCAACATTTACATGTACAGTTGTACGTGCTCAAGTTCATGGCTGGGGAGATGGTGTTAATGGCAGTGGTAGTTACTGTCACACTCACGTGTGCACACACTCACACGAAGCGGTCATTGATAGTTCGGATCGTGTGTGTCATCTTCAACATTTGCATGTACGCTTCACCTCTTTTTGTCATGGTAAGTAGCCATACTTCTCTTAGTTCTCTACATGGACAAAGGGGCAGCAATAGCCCAGATCCACCCAGGTCACCTGTTTATTTATTCTGGTTGAAATTTAAGGGGCGTAGTAGCTTCACTGGTGGATCCCTGGCTGATGGCCCACCATGATGTATGTGCCTTACATCCATGCTGTCTATTCATTTTCTCAGATCATTTTTGGGATCATGCCCACCATTATAAACTTCTTGGGGACCACCGAAATGTTTATTTTCCATCCACATAGTTTATAAGGTCACAAAGACCTGGATGAAAGGACCACATAAATATCTGTGTGATTCAAGACTTTTGTGGCCCACGAAAGTTTTTTTATATTGTCAATCACCACTGTTTCCTGTGGTGCGGTCCATCTGATTCTTGATTGGTTGTGTTTTTATGGGGTTGTTGCAGAGGAAGGTTATACAGACCAAGAGCGTGAAATACATGCCCTTCTCTCTCTCGCTTACTGGTTTCCTCAACGCCATATATTGGATGGCCTATGCCTTCATCGGTTTTGACCTCTTCACATGCTGGTAAATCTATTTCCAACTAAGGAAAAATGGCTCATATCTGAAACACCGATAGCGAAACTTTGGTGTGGGTGGGAACTGCTAAAGTGAGGCCCACTTGATCAAATAGTAGATGTGTCCCACTTCACATCAGTGGTCAAGGAAATCGCTATGGGTGCATATATGTTCTACGTTAGGCATGCACTTTCATTGATTAGCAATCATTGTGTGTGATAAACCACCTGTCGGGCAATCCAAATTGTTCATTTGGTGGGCCTTGGCTAAATCGTTGATGAACTGCCAAAATATCATCCATCAAATCCCAGCCATGGGATGATCTAACGGTCATGATCATCTAATGTGGCTTGTTTCTTGCACTAGTTATTTGGTCTAATCTATCAATGTCAGTTGCTATACCAAGCCCACTTTGTACTTAAATGACTTCACTGTAGTGAATATCGTATACACCAACATTCAATGTATGAACTATCCAAAGTTAAACTTCCTCAGATGCATTTAAGAAGAAAACTAATTGCCCTAACTTCTATTAACCTGCATTCAAAACCTAATTACTGTAACTTTCAATTCTTTGCAGATTTCAAATGGGTTGGGCGTATTGTTTGGTGCAGCCCAATTGATTCTCTATGGTTGCTACTACAGCTCAACGGTGTGGGATGATGATGAGAAGCCGAAGTTAGAGGTGCAACTTCCGGCATCAGCTTCCACGGTTGGCCCCAGCAGTGAATCATCTGAACTTCAGACTATTACCCTCTCATCCAAATGATCATATGATTGTACCGACCATGATCAACGCGCCGCTTTGATCACATCGGATTGCATTTGGTAGTGAAACGTTTTCAAGAAGCTCAGTTGTTTTTTTATAGTCGTTCATTTATCACACTGTTTCGTTTGTAAGAAGTCCGACATGTGGATGATGTTGAAATCTTTGGGTTCGTTTGGGAGCTTGTAAACGAAGGTAAATGACTTATTTAGTTGTATTTAAATGGGAGTAAAATAAAGAAATTTTGATATTGTGTTTGAATATGAGTAAATGGAAGGAAATGGAATGCATGGAAAATTTTCATTATATTTACAAGAACATATGTAATATCCTAAATCATCTTTAATATCCCAAATTAAAGTAATATTATTTAATTAATGATTGTAATAAGCTCATTGAAATATATACTTTAGCCAAAACTGAAGAAATTTTGAGCCTTGGGTGGGAGAGAAATATAAGGATCATAAACAAGCAACTTGCCAACTTTTTTTAACCATCCATTTATATGGCTGACCTTTGGATGGTTTGGATCATTTTATTGGTTTGATTTTGATGATGTAGTCGATAATTGTGTTGTTTCAAATATACTTCAAATTTCATTTACCTCTATTTACCCCCAATTCCCCTCATTTACCTCAATGTACCTTCATTTACTCCCAATTCCCTCAATTTACCTCAATTTACTCTCGATTACCCCCATTTACCTCAATTTACCTTAATTTATTCCCAATCCCCCCCATATACCTCAATTTACCTCCATTAGATATTCTACATTTGGCCTACATCTAAATCAAATTAAACTGCTCAAATCATGGTGTCCACTATAGATACATTATAATGATACAATTAAATCAACTAGAAGATCCGAAACTCTAATTAATGATAACAAACAATTGATAAGAAAGATCTTTTTTGCCTCATGATTCATTAAGAAATCAACCCATATAAAGAAGATGGAAATGCTTTATAATTCCATATCTAAGATATATAGAACCCTGGATCTTCTCAAGATTTATGATACTTTATGATGCATTTAAAATTAAAAGTTGGATCATAGCAATCTAATTATATGTTTTCAATTAAAAGTTGGTATACGTCCACATGTGAGTGGTAGACATTGAACAATGATAAGATTTTATTTTTGGGTGTTTCACATGTACAATTCCGTTGTTTGACCTGCACACCAATCAATATGTAGTATTTTGCCCTGGTGATCTAACGGTTGGGATGATGGTTGCAGGCTGACCCTATATAAGATTTGGAAGAAACGAGCGACTGAGGATTTCTCATTGTTACCATACATTGTGACTCTTCAAACCTGCATGCTTTGGGTTTTCTACGGCCTTCCTATCATGCACCCCAACAGCCTTCTCATCGTGACCATCAATAGCATTGGAATATTTCTGGAGATCATCTACCTCACCGTCTACTTCATCTACGCCCCCAAAAAGCAAAGAGTACGTGCTTTTACCATAACATGTATGTGATCCGAACCATTTAGTGGGTGGGACCCACCTATAGCCATTTTGATTGCCCAAATGGGGCTCGCCAGATGATTGAACTTGTTTGATTATCAGGCCGCAGTGCAATACTTTGTGGGCTAGCCCAAACCATTTGACAGTTCAGGTTCGGGTCGGGTCCTTGTGTACCCATACTAGGTTGGTTGTGATCTCTGTTCACGGGTCTGGGTCTCATTTTTCGACAGGTGTTCTTGGAGCACTGTGAGTTATAGTAGCTCCCATTTGCATAAGTTCACTTGGGGAGTATATTAAGTGATTTGAACCGTCCATTAAGTTCATAATACATTTCATGGCTATCATGCAAAATTCACATTGATTCGATGATCTTGACTGTCCATATTAAAGGTCATTGATCAAATGCTAAGATAACAAATCAAATAACATATTTTTATTCAACATTTACATTTACAGTTGTACGTGCTCAAGTTCATGGCTGGGGAGATGGTGTTAATGGCAGTGGTAGTTACTGTCACACTCACGTGTGCACGCACCCACACGAAGCGGTCAGTGATAGTTCGGATCGTGTGTGTCATCTTCAACATTTGCATGTACGCTTCACCTCTTTTTGTCATGGTAAGTAGCCATACTTCTCTTAGTTCTCTACATGGACAACGGGGCAGCAATAGCCCAGATCCACCCAGGTCACCTGTTTATTTATTCTGGTTGAAATTTAAGGAGCGTAGTAGCTTCACTGGTGGATCCCTGGCTGATGGCCCACCATGATGTATGTGCCTTACATCCATGCTGTCTATTCATTTTCTCAGATCATTTTTGGGATCATGCCCACCATTATAAACTTCTTGGGGGCCACCGGAATGTTTATTTTCCATCCACACTGTTTATAAGGTCACAAAGACCTGAATGAAAGGACCACATAAATATCTGCATGATTCAAGACTTTTGTGGCCCACAAAAGTTTTTTTATATTGTCAATCACCACTGTTTCCTGTGGTGCGGTCCATCTGATTCTTGATTAGTTGTGTTTTTATGGGGTTGTTGCAGAGGATGGTTATACAGTCCAAGAGCGTGAAATACATGCCCTTCTCTCTCTTGCTTACTGGTTTCCTCATCGCTATCTGTTGGATGGCCTATGCCTTCATCGGATTTGACCTCTTCACATGCTGGTAAATCTATTTCCAACTAAGGAAAAATGGCTCATATCTGAGACACCGATAGCGAAACTTTGTTGTGGGTGGGAACTGCTAAAGTGAGGCCCACTTGATCAAATAGTAGATGTGTCCCACTTCACATCACTGGTCAAGGAAGCTCTCTATGGGTGCATATATGTTCTACGTTAGGCATGCACTTTCATTGATTGGCAATCATTGTGTGTGATAAACCACCTGTCGAGCAATCCAAATTGTTCATTTGGTGGGCCTTGGCTAAATCGTTGAGGAACTGCCGAAATATCATCCATCAAATCCCAGCCATGGGATGATCTAACGGTCATGATCATCTAATGGGGCTTGTTTCTTGCACTAGTTATTTGGTCTAATCTATCAAGGTCAGTTGCTATACCAAGCCCACTTTGTACTTTAATGACTTCACTGTAGTGAATATCGTATACACCAACATTCATTGTATGAACTATCCAAAGTTAAACTTCCTCAGATGCATTTAAGAAGAAAACTAATTGCCCTAACTTCTATTAACCTGCATTCAAAACCTAATTACTGTAACTTTCAATTCTTTGCAGATTCCAATTGGGTTGGGCGTATTGTTTGGTGCAGCCCAATTGATTCTCTATGGTTGCTACTACAGCTCAACGGTGTGGGATGATGATGAGAAGCCCAAGTTAGAGGTGCAGCTTCCGGCATCAGCTTCCACAGTTGGCCCCAGCAGTGAATCATCTGAACTTCAGACTATTACCCTCTCATCCAAATGATCATATGATTGTACCGACCATGATCAATGCGCCGCTTTGATCACATCGGATTGCATTTGGTAGTGAAACATTTTCAAGAAGCTCAGTTTGTTTTTTTATAGTCGTTCATTTAGTACACTGTTTCGTTTGTAAGAAGTCCGACATGTGGATGATGTTAAAATCTTTGGGTTCGTTTGGGAGCTTGTAAACGAAGGTAAATGACTTATTTAGTTGTATTTAAATGGGAGTAAAATAAAGAAATTTTGATATTGTGTTTGAATATGAGTAAATGGAAGGAAATGGAATGCATGGAAAATTTTCATTATATTTACAAGAACATATGTAATATCCTAAATCATCTTTAATATCCCAAATTAAAGTAATATTAATTAAGTAATGATTGTAATAAGCTCATTGAAATATATACTTTAGCCAAAAATGAAGAAATTTTGAGCCTTGGGTGGGAGAGAAATATAAGGATCATAAACAAGCAACTTGCCAACTTTTTTTAACCATCCATTTATATGGATGACCTTTGGATGGTTTGGATCATTTTATTGGTTTGATTTTAATGATGTAGTCGATAATTGTGTTGTTTCAAATATACTTCAAATGTCATTTACCTCTATTTACTCCCAATTCCCCTCATTTACCTCAATGTACCTTCATTTACTCCCAATTCCCTTAATTTACCTCAATTTACTCTCAATTACCCCCATTTACCTCAATTTACCTTAATTTATTCCCAATCCCCCACATATACCTCAATTTATCTCCATTCACACCTAATCTTGTTGTCTGATATACGTGTTCACCAATTAATATGTAGCATTTTACCCCATTGAGTTACTGGTTGGAATGATGGTTGTAGGTCGATGCTCTTTAAGATTTGGAAGAAAAGAGCGATTGAGGATTTCTCACCAATACCATACATTGCAACCCTTCAAACCTGCATGCTTTGGATCCATGTCCTATAGTCATTTCAACACCAAAACCCAACGATTCGATAGTTGTAATAGATTTCAATTTTCTTCTTATATTTCTATACTCATTAAGATTAGGACTCCATTTCTACTTCACAACTCCTATAAAAGAGAATACAAAACCCCACTAGTTATCCTCTCTCTCTCTCTCTCTCTCTCTCTCTCTCTCTCTCTCTCTCTCTCTCTCTCTCTCTCTCAGTGCAACCATTATCTTTTGCTTCTTTGAATTCCCTTTTGATCTTTGAAGCTGTTGAAGATGGTTGCTGCAAACATTCCTCAGAATGTTGTGGGGATCGTAGGTAACAAAAGATCTTGTAACATTTTGGAGGTTTTTTACTCTTTAGGATGTGTTTGGTTGTACAAAATATCAAGAAATTGTAAGAATTTTATAAAGTGTGCCTTATTGATAAATGGTATGTATTGCCCTAAGGGTTGGATAGTGTGATCAGGATTACCAGTGGACCATACTCAGTTGTGATACATCTACAATCGTGTAAGGAGTACCGTAATTTCATGATATCACTACAAGAAAAATGGGCAAAGGCTACGGACTAGATCCGTAGCAAAAGGGCTTTTGCTACGGATCTAGTCCGTATCACGTCCGTCGCAATTGGTGGGGTAGCTAAAGGTCTAGCTACGGACAATATCCGTAGCAATAGGTACAATTAGCTACGGATATTTTCCGTAGCAATAGAGACCATTAGCTACGGATAATATCCGTAGCAATATACAACAATAGCTACGAATTATATCCGTAGCAATAGATACCAATAGCTATGGATTATATCCGTAGCAATAGATACCAATATCTACGGTATTTGCAGCACTACATTCGGAGAGCTACGGATATAATCCGTAGCTATAGATACCAATAGCTACGGATATAATCCGTAGCAATAGATAGCAATAGCTACAGTGAAATGCTGTAGCTTTGCTACGGATTATATTTCGTAGCTGTTTTCCCTGTTTCCATTGCAAGAACCTGTTATGATTGATAACTCATCTAAGCTTAATGCAAACAAAGAAAAAAAAATGATGCATTTATTACAATAACAATCAAATCTACAATGCATATTCACATTTCTAAATAAACAATACTTCACTTTGCTCAACCTATCAAAAGAATTACAACTAAGGCGTGCCCTCATGCATTAAATAATGCTCGCGCTTTTATAGAATTTTCTTTCTTCAGACGGTCAAATTCAGCAAACACAGAAGATAAAGCTTCTTCTTTCCTTAAAACTGCATATGTAACTTCTATAGACTTCGACACAAGATCACTTTCAAGTTTTAAAACCCTTCCCTTGAGAAAATGAATTTCATCATCCACTGACTTCTTTAGCTTGTCAACCTGTATAAAACAACAATTGTAGACACAATCAAACAAGCATGCCTTTATACACATCTCAAAAGGAAGAAAGACCAAAAAAAAAAAAAAAAAAAAAAAGAGCTGGAAAAAAATAATTATATATAAAGAAATAAAAAATGTACTTACAAATCTTCTAAACTATAGCAAAATCCATATGTTAGGTTATCGGTTATAAGTTTAGGTTATAAGTTATAGGTTAAGGTTTAGTTTATAGGTTTAGGAAATCGGGTTCAAGTTCAAGATCGGGTTTAGGTTTGGGTTTTCAAGTTTAGGTTTAGGTTTAGGTTTAGGTTAGGGAGTTGAGATTAGGATTCGGTGTAGGTTTAGGTTTAGGGATTTGAGAATACATTTAGGTTAAGGTTTAGGGAATTGAGAATAGGTTAAGATTTAGGTTTAGGAAATCGGGTTTGGGTTCGGGATCGGGTTTAGGTTTGGGTTTTCAAGTTTAGGTTTAGGTTTAGGTTAGGGAGTTGAGATTAAGATTAGGTGTAGGTTTAGGTTTAGGGATTTGAGAATACATTTAGGTTAAGGTTTAGGGAATTGAGAATAGGTTAAGGTTTAGGTTTAGGAAATCGGGTTCGGGTTCAAGATCGGGTTTAGGTTTGAGTTTTCAAGTTTAGGTTTAGGTTTAGGTTAGAGAGTTGAGATTAGGATTAGGTGTAGGTTTAGGTTTAGGGATTTGAGAATACATTTAGGTTAAGGTTTAGGGAATTGAGAATAGGTTAAGGTTTAGGTTTATGAAATCGGATTCGGGTTCGGGATCGGGTTTAGGTTTGGGTTTTCAAGTTTAGGTTTAGGTTTATGTTAGGGAGTTGAGATTAGGATTAAGTGTAGGTTTAAGTTTAGGGATTTGAGAATACATTTAGGTTAAGGTTTAGGTTATAGGTTTTGGTTTAGGTTAAGGTTATAGGTTTTGGTTTAGGTTTAGGTTTAAGTTTTAGGTTTAGGTTATAGATTTAGGGAATTGAGAATAGTTTAAGGTTTATGTTTAGCAAATCGGGTTCGGGTTCAGGATCGGGTTTAGGTTTGGGTTTTCAAGTTTAGGTTTAGGTTTCGGTTAGGGAATTGAGATTAGGATTAGGTGTAGGTTTAGGTTTAGGGATTTGAGAATACATTTAGGTTAAGGTTTAAGGAATTGAGAATAGGTTAAGGTTTAGGTTTAGGAAATTGGATTCAGGTTCGGGATCGGGTTTAGGTTTGGGTTTTCAAGTTTAGGTTTAGGTTTAGGTTAGGGAGTTGAGATTATGATTAGGTGTAGGTTTAGGTTTAGGGATTTGAGACTACATTTAGGTTAAGGTTTAGGTTATAGGTTTGGTTTAGGTTAAGGTTATAGGTTTTGGTTTAGGTTTAGGTTTAGGTTTAAGTTTTAGGTTTAGGTTATAGATTAGGGAATTGAGAATAGTTTAAGGTTTAGGTTTAGGAAATCATGTTCGGGTTCGGGATCGGGTTTAGGTTTGAGTTTTCAAGTTTAGGTTTAGGTTTAGGTTAGTGAGTTGAGATTAGGATTAGGTATAGGTTTAGGTTTAGGGATTTGAGAATACATTTAGGTTAAGGTTTAGGGAATTGAGAATAGGTTAAGGTTTAGGTTTAGGAATTTGGATTCGGGTTCGGGATCGGGTTTAGGTTTGGGTTTTCAAGTTTAGGTTTAGGTTTAGGTTAGGGAGTTGAGATTAGGATTAGGTGTTAGGTTTAAGGATTTGAGAATACATTTAGGTTAAGGTTTAGGGAATTGAGAATAGGTTAAGGTTTAGGTTTAGGAAATCGGGTTCGGGTTCGGGATCGGGTTTAGGTTTGGGTTTTCAAGTTTACGTTTAGGTTTAGGTTAGGGAGTTGAGATTAGGATTAGGTGTATGTTTAGGTTTAGGGATTTGAGAATACATTTAGGTTAAGGTTTAGGGAATTGTGAATAGGTTAAGGTTTAGCTTCAGGAAATCGGGTTCGGGTTCAGGATCGGGTTTAAGTTTGGGTTTTCAAGTTTAGGTTTAGGTTTAGGTTAGTGAGTTGAGATTAGGATTAGGTGTAGGTTTAGGTTTAGGGATTTGAGAATACATTTAGGTTAAGGTTTAGGAAATTGGGAATAGGTTAAGGTTTAGGTTTAGGAAATCGGGTTCGAGTTCAAGATCGGGTTTAGGTTTTTGGTTTTCAAGTTTAGGTTTAGGTTTAGGTTAGAGAGTTGAGATTAGGATTAGGTGTAGGTTTAGGTTTAGGGATTTGAGAATACATTTAGGTTAAGGTTTAGGTTTAGGTTCGGGTTTTGGCTATAGGTTTTGGTTTTGGTTTAGGTTATAGGTTATAGGTTTAGGTTTAGGTTTTGATTTAGGTTATAGGTTGTAGGTTTAAGTTTAGGTTATAGGTTTTGATTTAGGTTTAGGCTATAGGTTTTGGTTTTGGTTTAGGTTATATGTTTTGGTTTAGGATATAGGTTATAAGTTTAGGTTATAGGATTTGAGAATGGGTTATGGTTTAGGTTTTAGAAATCGGGTTCATGTTCGGGATTGAGTTTTAGATTGGGTTTTCAAGTTTAGGTTAGGGAGTTGAGATTAGGTTAGGTTTTCAAGTTTAGGTTTAAGTTTGTGTTTTCAAGTTTAGGTTAAGGTTTAAGTTTAGGTTATAGGTTTTTGGATTTGAGAATGGGTTTGGGTTTAGGCTATAGGTTTTGGTTTTGGTTTAGGTTATAGGTTTTGGTTTAGGTTATAGGTTATCGGTTTAGGTTTAGGTTTTGATTTAGGTTATAGGTTTAGGTTTAGGTTATAGGTTTTAATTTAGGTTTAGGCTATAGGTTTTGGTTTTGGTTTAGGTTATAGGTTTTGGTTTAAGATATAGGTTATAGGTTTAGGTTACAGGATTTGAGAATGGGTTATGGTTTAGGTTTTGAAAATCGGGTTCAGGTTCGGGATTGGGTTTTAGATTGGGTTCTCAAGTTTAGGTTTAGGTTTAGGTTAGGGAGTTGAGATTAGGTTGGGTTTTCAAGTTTAGGTTTAAGTTTGGGTTTTCATGTTTAGGTTAAGGTTTAGGTTTAGGTTATAGGTTTTTGGATTTGAGAATGGGTTCGAGTTTAGGCTATAGGTTTTGGTTTTGGTTTAGGTTATAGGTTATAGGTTTAGGTTAAGGTTTCAGTTTAGGTTATAGGTTTTGGGATTTGGGAATGGGTTTGGGTTTAGGTTATAGGTTTTGGTTTTGGTTTAGGTTATAGGTTATAGGATTTGAGAATGGGTTCGGGTTTAGGTTATAGGTTTTGGTTTTGGTTTAGGTTATAGGTTTTGGTTTAGGTTATAGGTTATAGGTTTAGGTTAAGGTTTCGGTTTAGGTTATAGGTTTTGGTTTAGGATATAGGTTATAGGTTTAGGTTATAGGATTTGAGAATGGGTTCGGGTTTAGATTATGGGTTTTGGTTTTGGTTTTGGTTATATGTTATAGGTTTAGGTTAAGGTTTCAGTTTAGGTTATAGGTTTTAGGATTTGGGAATGGGTTTGGGTTTAGGTTATAGGTTTTGGTTTTGGTTTAGGTTATAGGTTATAGGTTTAGGTTATAGGATTTGAGAATGGGTTCGGGTTTAGGTTATAGGTTTTGGTTTTGGTTTAGGTTATAGGTTTTGGTTTAGGTTATCGGTTATAGGTTTAGGTTAAGGTTTCGGTTTAGGTTATAGGTTTTGGGATTTGAGAATGGGTTCGGGTTTAGGTTATAGGTTTTGGTTTTGGTTTAGGTTTAGGTTATAGGTTTTGGTTTTGGTTATAGGTTATAGGTTTTGGTTAAGGTTTCGGTTTAGGTTATAGGTTTTGGGATTTGAGAATGAGTTCGGGTTTAGGTTATGGTTTTGGTTTTGGTTTGAGTTATAGGTTTTGGTTTAGGTTATAGGTTATAGGTTTATGTTAAGGTTTTGGTTTATGTTATAGGTTTGGGATTTGAGAATGGGTTTGGGTTTAGGTTATAGGTTTTGGTTTAGGTTATAGGTTGTAGGTTTAGGTTAAGGTTTCGGTTTATGTTATAGGTTTTGGGATTTGAAAATGGGTTCGGGTTTATTTATAGGTTTTGGTTTTGGTTTAAGTTATAGGTTTTGGGATTTGAGAATGGGTTCGGGTTTAGGCTATAGGTTTTGGTTTTGGTTTAGGTTATAGGTTATAGGTTTAGGTTAAGGTTTAGGTTTAGGTTATAAGTTTTGATTTAGGTTTAGGCTATAGGTTTTGGTTTTGGTTTTGGTCATAGGTTTTGGTTTAGGATATAGGTTATAGGTTTAGGTTATAGGAATTGAGAATGGGTTCGGGTTTAGATTATAGGTTTTAGTTTTGGTTTAGGTTTTAGGTTTAGGTTTAGGTTATAGGTTATAGGTTTAGGTTAAGGTTTCGGTTTAGGTTATAGGTTTTGGGATTTGGGAATGGGTTTGGGTTTAGGTTATAGGTTTTGGTTTTAGTTTTGGTTTTGGTTTTAGGTTATAGGTTTAGGTTCAGGTTATAAGCTATAGGTTTCAGGAATTGAGAATAGGTTAAGGTTTAGGTTTAAGAAATCGGGTTCGGGTTCAGTATCGGGTTTAGGTTTGGGTTTTCAAGTTTAGGTTTAGGTTTAGGTTATGTAGTTAAGATTAGGATTAGGTGTAGGTTTAGGTTTAGGGATTTGAGAATAGGTTAGGTTGTAGGTTAAAGTTTAGGGAATTGAGTTTAGGTTATAGGTTTAGGTTATAGGTTATAGGTTTAGGTTAAGGTTTAGGTTGTAGTTATAGGTTTTGGGATGTGAAAATAGGTTAAGGGTGTGGTCCCTGCAAATACAGATATAAACACGGCCTGTCCAAATGGCCAGGCCCTTCCAATGCTGTCCATAGGAAATGGACAGCTTCATCATGGTCAGCGGTTCCCACCTTCCAGGGACCCCCGCTCATCCGGATAGCTCCGACGCACATCCGGGTCTGCTCCATTAATTTCGATCAAATATATAAACACAGCCTGTCCAAATGGCCAGGCCCTTCCAATGCTGTTCATAGGAAATGGACAGCTTCATCATGGTCAACGGTTCCCACCTTCCAGGGACCCCCGCTCATCCGGATAGCTCCGACGCACATCCGGGTCTGCTCCATTAATTTCGAGCAAATACATGAACACGACCTGTCCAAATGGCCAGGCCCTTTCAATGCTGTCCATAGGAAATGGACAGCTTCATCATGGTCATAACAGCGGTTCCCACCTTCCAAGGACTCCCGCTCTTCCGAATAGCTCCAACGCACATCCGGGTCTGCTCTATCAATTTTGAGCAAATACATAAATATGGCCTGTCCAAATGGCCAGACCACTCCAATCATGTGCATTCTTGACAAGAGACGTACCAGATGCTTGAATCTAGGAAAAAGATTTTACCCGAACCTCTTGCAGGAGTTCTTCAAGTTCCATTGTTATCTGCGAGAAGGATGCTTGTGATTGGATGTTTAGAAGAAACCTAACCCCACCCAAAATTGTAATAATTTTGTTAGTACTTGGATTAGTATGTGAAACCTGGAGCTAAAATCCTTCAAAACAAAACACAACTAGCCGTGACTAAGATGCAATTGTAAGCAACATCATAAGTTAATAGAGTTTGGCTGGTAATGAGTTAATGTGACTAGAGTCTAGACAAACATAAACAATGAGCCAAACAAGGAAATTACAATAAGAAACAAGAAATAAAATAGGCGGAAGATTACCTCAAAGTTGGGAAAGAAACCAGGATAGAGACCAGTCCACACAGGAGGATGCTCAGGCGCCATGGTGAAGTATTGAGGTACTGAAGTTGGGTTCTCAGCCTGTCAATAGAAAAACTGTCACTTAAAACTAGCTTTTATGTGAGACAACATGAAATAAAAAATAGACTTCTAGAATGACACTGAACATCAACAAGGTTCAATATCTACATGTTGGAAAGAAGGCCCAAAACCAGTTAGAGATCAATCAATATCTACAAAGGTAACATGTGCAGTAGCAAAGTATCTATCAATGATGAGAACCCTGTAAAGAGATGAGATTGATTGGCATTCTAATTAGTTTCACAAGCTTTTAATTAGATCTATTGATAAACTAATTTGGGAAATGTTCTAGCAAATGTGAAGTTCTAAAGAAGAAGTATTAGCTATGCATAGCATGTTCCATTAGGCGTGTATATGGGAAAAGCATCAGGATGTTTTTGGGGATTTTGGGTCAAGTCTAATGGTATATAAATGTAATATAAATTTTTATAAATGTAATATAACAGATTCCTCATCTGAAAAATCCATAACAAATATACCATTAGGCTTAAATCCTAACATGAATTTTCTCAAATGATGGATGGAGTGGATGTTGCACTAGCATCACAAATTACTGATTTTTGAAGAAAACTAATCATAGCAGTAAAAAGAAAGAAAGAAACGAGCGAAAATACCTTGTATCTGATTTGTGATGTTGCACTAGCATGTCATACACTGTTGTTTCAGACAACTCTTCAATAACAATGTTCTCTATCGGCTTGACCCAATGAAAGTCAAGCAAATAGGCCCTGATTGAGCACAAATTAAGCATGATTTGGTGCAGTAGGGCCCATTACATATAAAGAAAACAAGAGGAAGAAAAATGAAAAAAAAAACATATCTAAGTAATTTTACCAATGAAAACTTAATAAACTACTTAGTAAAATATGAACAATGTGAGGCATCAAATATTTGTCGTAATAAAAGCTAAGTGGAACATCACCTTGAGATAGGTATCCGGACAATCTGGAGGACAGTAATAATCAATGCAATACCCTGTTTAAAAACAGATTAATTAGTACCTTTCCACTAATTTTTCTTGCAAAATGAGTTCTCCACAAAAGGAAAAAAAATGTTAGAGACATATATCAGAAGATACAAATAATATCTAAACAACATGCCACCAAGTTACAAAGTCACTACAGTTTAACACCTACTTCAACCTGAAGCAGTTAGGATGCTGTTGTAACTAGCGTTCAGAATATCATTTTTTATTATCATACCTAGGGAAAACAAATCGGGTGGCTTGGGTTGGGTTGAGGATCAAACCGAGCACGACCCGACCTCAAGATGACCAAACCCGCAACACAATCCAACCTGATTTCCAGCCCAAGGTGTCCATCCCAAACCAGACCTGATTTCCTCTATAGTCAGCCCTAACCCAACCTGAATGTGCTTAGCCCAACCCAAACTGATAACAAATTGGGTTGGAGTTTTCCAACCAACCTATGGTCTAACCAAAGTTTATGGCTCTTGACAAAGTGGAAAGGATTCATGAATTATTTCAACCATGATTTGGCAGTAGCGCAGTTTCTGTCTTGGGAATTGGGAGCAGTAATCTTTAACTAGTAATAGAATTTTGTCCAAGAATAAAAGGTGGAAAAGAAAGACATCTCCAACCAACACATAAAATGTGATTAATTAAATGTTGTTACCAAGGTTCTCTAATACTGACAACTATTGTATGTAACAGCCAACACGCACTACATATCTTTTTTTTCACTTTCAGAAAATGCTTATATGTTGTAAGTTCCACAAAATCATAATGTCAAACAAAACAGTTACTGTTTATCTAGGAAATTATCTAGCTAGTCAATATTGTTTGAATGCTACCATCAACTGATGAGTAAGAAAACTTAAACAGGAAGTTAAGAATATAATAACATGAAATGGCACATAATCTAGTACACAAAACCAAAACCTTGCATCAGACAAATAACTTATATTCATGTTGTCCATCCATCAGATAAAAAGTCTCCCGGGTCCTTACTCTTATCCGGGTGGTAGACTCCTTGGAGTTTCAACACCGGGTCAAGGGTTCGAGTACCCACGGTGGTGAAATCCCACGGCGTACGTGTGTGTGCGCGTGTGGCGTGAGTGTGTGGGGGTGTGCGTGCGTGTGTAAAAAAAAAAAAGATTAACAGTCTCCCGCAGTGGGACATGTGCCCTTATGTTACTTGTAACACGTGTGAGGGATCTCGGCTGTATGTCGGGTGCGGACCAACATGCACATCCCCTGTCCAGAAATCCTGGCAGGTGGGCCAGGGATGCATATTGCCTACAACGCCGTTCCTGCGGCACTAAGGTCTGTGGGGCCCACCGTGATGTATGTGATATATATCCATGCCATCCGTTTGCTTTGCCAGATTTAAGGTATGATCCCAAACATGAGACAGATACAAAGCTCAGGTGAACTGTCCCCCGTTAAAAACCTCTTGGAAGCTACGGAAGTTCTGCATTAAGCAGTGGTGATTGAATGCCCACCATTAAATAATAAGGGCCACAAGAGTCTAGGATCAAGCTGATATTTGTGTTTTCCCTTCATCCAAGTTAGTGTGACCTTATCAACAAGTTAGATGGCTTTAAAGGTGTACCTAGGAAGTTTTTAACTGTGGGTGTTCAATGACTAGTGTTTTTTTTTTTTTTTTTTTTTTTTTGTATGGTCCACCTGAGATTTTATACTCCTACCTTAAAATGAGCTGGCAAAATGGATGGACAGCATGAATATAAAACACTACCATCAGATAAAGTCAGTTGCAACTAGTGGGAAAGATGTTAAAATCTCTGTATATGCAAACATCATCTGTTTTTAGATGACAAAAGGCAATGGAACAATCAACACATTTTATTTTTATACTAAGAATGGGAATACAATGCTGAGTAAACAACCATTTGCAACAAACTTCCGCATGAAAAAAAAAAAAAAAAGCTCATGTGATGATCTTAAAGTCAAATAAAAGACATCAATTGGTATTTTTTTTTATCCAAGTACTTTGACAGGCACATGACAACTTTTACTTAAGCGAGCCTTTGATGGGTCTTTTCCACAGTACTGCAAGATGAGAAAGTCCCCTGGTATAATTCTACTTCCAACTACTTAAAACAAGAGATAATTCATATGCAAATTACAAATGTAAAATGAAGGCAAGGATGGCAATCGCCAAGAGCTGAAATTGTTCTTCGTGATAGTAGACTTACAGTACCTTGATTTTGTATCCTTTGAAATCTCTCCAAAAGAAATTATGGTCTTTAGGATTTCCAATATGTTTTCTATCCATGGGTGCAGATGAGCATCTTTAAATGGTAAAAAGCTTTTCATGAAGGTTTTAATGCCAAATACCTGCAATGCAAAATCAGAGAGAAAAAAAAATGAAGAGGAACAAAGTGGGGATATTAGCAATGAAAGCAAACTTTATATGGTAACTGGATTGCAGAAAATCTTAACAATTTTAGAGAATTAGTTGTTAAATGTATTAATATTTCATAACATGAAATAACTAGAGAATAATAAACTAGTCATACCCTAACTGACCTTCAATAAACAAAGTTCACTTTGTTTTACCCAAGAGGTTTTAGAGTTATCTTCTACTTCAGGGAATAGAGATAAATATATCTAAATAAGAATATCTTATCTAAATGGGAGAAACATACAATAAGATGCATAAGATGGCTCACTTTTGTAATGGCTAAAGATGGCATACGTTTCCGCACTCTAATATTTTGCTCATCATGATCCAGGAACTATACTACAAAACAGGGAGGTAGATGATAACTTATGACAATGGAAGGAACCTGGGTAATGCAAAAAAAAAAAAAAAAAAAAAAACCACGGTAGCAGTGAGATGCAGCAAGTTACAATATGTTAAGATGTGAGTATTTATTTATTTATTTCTGTATCACTTCCCATTAAATCATCCATTTTAAAAGAAAATCAAATAGATCGAATAGATGCTGGAATGAATAAGATGAAACTTAAAATATGCTGAAGTTCAATTACAGTAATGATGCGTGTGCAAAGTAAGGTCCAAGGCCCAAATCACTATATACATAGACCTTAACTTTCTAAGAATATCAAGTCAAGTCAAGTAAAGACTAGGTCTACTATTTCCCGACTAGGCAAGGAGCCAGGTCGAGTTCTTGAGTTTCTGAACTACGACGAATGTGACCTGCCCCAAAAATCATGCTCATCCACTCGTAATGCAATGCGCATGGTACATTCAATGATAGCTAGAAACGGTTCCACAATTTTAAAAATAAATAATTTTAGAATTTTAAGGAAATTTAATATTTAAAATGTTTTTTTTTTTTTTTTGAAAAAGAAACTCATCATTAAATATTTAAAATGTTGTACCATTATGAAGGAGTATAACCTGAAAATTGCACTTATCAGATAATCCAAATATTTCCTCGAGTTACCATGAAATGTACGGTTAGAAAGAAAATGACAAGTAGCTGAATTTGGCATGCCAAATCAAAATGTTAGTATCTTATGATCTGTGTGATTTCCAAGCTACACCTCATTCACAACAGCTCCTAATTTGTATGACATGGACTTTTTGTTCATTCATGTTATTCTTTTGCCTGGCCACAATTTATATGGTATTGGAAAGAGGACATTCATGTATGCTTAGCTTTGAGCAGTAGGTGGGCCAATGATTCAATGATACATGTCAGGACTTCAAAATATTGCAGTAAAAAAAAAAAAAAAACAGTTAAACCAAGAAAAAATCAACAACAACGCACATCCAACTAAAAAAAGTACCGCACTTGTTGATAATATGTTCCAACCTAAATGTCTTTTGGGAGTGGTCCATCCAATGTCAGTCCAAACCGACAAACGGTTTAGATCCATGAACCATATATGATCCCCATTTATACAAAAAACAAATTAAATAAATAAATAATTAAATTTAAAATTTAAAAATTTAAAAAAAAAAAAAAAACCTGACTTTCAGTTAAAGTTGAGGATAGTCTAAACTTTTAATCTTGTCAGGTGGCGTTCAATGCTATTTCTATTCAATGAATGAACTAAGTCCCACCCACACATGATCAACCATCATACTTGTAATGTATAAATAAATAAAAAACGAAAATTTAATAAACATGAAATATCAAAACCTGTTGAGCTCAGTTATATAAAAAAAAAATGATCAACCATCGTACTTGTAATGTAACATTACGGCTTTTGCTTTGGAATGGCCCTATTTTTGTCGTGCCCATTCATCCGACTAGGATGTATCTTCCGAATGGATTGAATGGCGTATAATAGATATGTTGGACCTCATGCTCTGCCTAATTAAAATGTTTTAATGGTTGGGCTTTCCCACACTCATGATCTTCAGGTATAGGGGTGAAGTTGAATGGGTGCACCTTATGACGGATTAGATATGGGTCTTACACCACACTGACCCCACAAAATGCATTCTAGAATAATCCTATATAGAAATGTGTTGGATGAGAAATGTAGATGGGAGAAAAAAGAGGAGCTAAATACATAGATGAGGGACAAAATGGTTTACAACGCCTGTTTTACACATCGCATAAAACACTCAGGATCTTTAGGCATATGAAATGTTGTCTATTTGAAATTCATTCCCTCCATCAGGTGTACATGAAAAAGATCACCCGGATAGAACAATGTGAATTGCACCTAAAGCCTTTAAGTTTGAGCGTTGTGAACCACCTGAGTTTTGGATCAAGCTGATTTTCGTATATAACCTTGATCCAAGTGAGTCCCATCTGATGAACAGATTTGATGCTAGATACATTCCATACTGACCACACAAACACTAACCTATGGTTGGGGTCCTATATTCATTGTTCCCTGTGGTGTGGTACGCCTGAGTTGTGAGTTTAAATGATTTTTGGCCATAGGCATAGAAAGGAGGAATACAACTGATGGACAGATTTGATCTTACATATACAACATGGTGGTATATGAAGGATGATGTGAGCAAGACACCATCCCATGGTAGAATCCTCATTTACAGCAATTAAAAGACCAGTAATTTGTACAAAGCAACGAATGAAACAGAGGAGCAAGGATACAAATAAATTGATTCAAATGCTTGAACCTCTTTGCATTCATCAACATTAGGTTATGAAGGATAATGTGCAAGTGTATGGACCAAATATGTGAGAATACTTTCACATCATGTTGCATAGAATAACACATTTGAATAACATCCATTAAGTTATGTTTGTCTGATGGAATCAATATGATAAAGATACAACAAAGACATTATCTAGTATAAGAAACTTCAACCCCATTCAAACAGGCATGAAAAGTTACAACATTCAGTGAAATGAAGAATAGAGAAACTTTTCCAAGCGATTTGTCTATAGAATAAATTATAACAAATACTTACCTCTTTAAACTTGAGTGAATGGGATCCAGTTATGCTGAATAAGAAGCCACAAGCATACCTCGCATCCAGAAGCCTTTCCTTTATATATTGGTATACTTTGCTAAGGAATAGCTTTCTAGCTGGTGGGTTGAAATCCTATGTGCCAAGATAAAGTCAGCTGCCACTAGTGGGAAAGATATTACAATCTGATAAGCAAACATTATCTGCTTTTAGACAACAAAAGGCAATGGAACAATACACACATTTTATCTTCATGCTAAGAACAGGAATACAATGCAAACATTTCTAACAAACTTTTGTACGAAAGAAAAGCTCTAGAATATGATATCTTAAAGTCAAATAAAAGATGTCAATTGGTATTTTTTTATCCCAGTACTTTGACCAGCACAGGACAGCTTTTGCTGAAGCAAGCCTTAGATGGGCCTTGTCCATATATAGTACTGCAAGATGAGAAAGTCCTCAGGTATAATGCTACCGTCAGCTACTTAAAATAAGAGATTTAATACCTATGAAGGCAAGGATGCCCATCTGACCTTAAATTTGACCACATCCTTACTCCTTTTGATCTTCACGGACCGTGCATCTTTCCTTCTTGCTGTGAGAAGGAAATCCTTAATCTCATGTATCTGCTTTGGCATTTTTTTCTCGGGGGGATTTGAACGAGAGCTTGGAGGAGTTTGGAATTCGTCTGCAGTCGCTCCACCAAAACCCTCCCCATCCAAATGGTTTGAGAAAAGCCATTTAGGGCCCGTTTGGCCGGGTGGATTGAAAGGGATTGAATGGTATTAGGGTGGATGACATGGATTTCTAGGTAATGATGGTGTTGTCAGTGGATTGTCTTGATATCTATGGGATTGCTATCACCCTGGATTGCTATATCCAGTCTGTTTGGCACGCCCGGCCAATCCCGGGGTTAAACCTTCCTACCCCTTCCAATCCCTCGAACCAAACACGTCTCAGGCAAATTTGAATGGATTAAGGTGGATTGGATGGGATTTAAAGGTAATGTTGGTGTAGTCAATGGATTGTCTTAAGGCCCATGGGATTGGGATCAGATCACCGACTCTGTTTGGCACGGCCGGCCAATCCCGGGATTTAACTTCCAATCCCTTCCAATACCATCCAATCCCTTCCAATCCGACCGCCCAAACGGGCCCTATGTACATAAACAGGGGCCCCACACATCAGGCCTCACTCACATCAAATCAAATAAAAATAATAATAATAATAATAATAAAAGAATGGGGGAGAAGGAAGAAGGGAACAAGGGGAGTGGACTCACTTCGGCCGGTGGCAGGTTGGATGGCCGGATGGGCTGGCCTCTTCTCGTCGAGCTCCTATCCACGTCTCTCCCTCTATCTGTATGAGAATGGAAGGAGAATGGAGGGAGAATGGAAGAAGAGGAGGAGGTAGGACGGTATGAGAGAGAGAGAGAGAGGGAGAGAGAGAGAGAGGAGAGTTAGGGCCGACGCACGCCCTAGCTCATATGAGAGAGAGGAGAGAGAGGGTTTGGGAGTTTTGGGAGGTGGGGCGTGCGCGCGGGAGGTAAGGGCGGGTGGGATTTCATTTCAGCGGTGACGGACGGCGCTTTAAGTGCCTAGTTTTAGCACTTGTGGGGCCCACCGTGATGTATGTTATTTATCCACGCCGTCCATTCATTTTCACGGATCATTTTAACAGTTGATCCAAAAAAGGAGTCAGATCGAAGCTGTAAGTGGACTACATTACATATTAACGATAGAAATTTATTTTTTATTATTTCTTATAGTGTGGTCCACTTAGACCTTTAATCTCCATAATTTTTTGGCTCATCCACTGAAATTATATATCAGAATTTATGGGCAGTTTAGATCAAACGTATATATTCCAATGGGGCCCATGGAACCCCTTAAGCACCATCAATATCTAATAAGGTTATGGTAAGGAGGTAGGTTTTAGCTACAGATAATTACGTTTTAGCTACGGATTAAGTCTGTAGCAACTATAGCTAAGGTTTATATCCGTAGCAAAAGCAAATATAGTTTGTATCCTTTGCCCTTTTTTTTTGGTAGTGTATTTTTTGTTCCAACTTTTCATGATATTTTACACTCTCTATGCGTGGGTTTTAATTCGTTTTGATTTTTTGAGGCCTATGTTTCCTGAACAAGGCAGTTGATACGATGGGCCCCAAGATGGATTGATATATGCCTCACTAATCTTGATTTTTGCATGTTGAGTATGTTTAGCTGTTGTTTCTCTATTAATTTCTTCCTGGACAGTTTATTGATGGTATGCTGATTGAAGGGTTTGGATTGTCCCATTGGAGGGAATTTTTTCTGTCATAGTCCATTCATGTTGTGGGATCATTGGATTAACGGCCTGGATCAGCGAACCATCATATCAAATTTTAGTCTAACTGCCATATTAGGATTTATAATTACACTCCATAGCACTTGTTTCTCTTCACTACCAGAAAAATGGGCAAAGGCTACGAATTAAATCCGTAGCCATAGATATATGGCTACGAATCTAGTCCGTAGCACTAGCGTAGTCGTAGGTCCCGAAACAATAGGTTTGGAACCTATAGCTACGGATTTAATCCGTAGCTATATGTCCCAACAGCTACGGACATAATCCGTAGCAATAACTACCAGAAACTGGCAAAGGCTACGGACCAAATCTGTACCAGAGATCTATGGCTACGGTTTTAGTCCGTAGCACTCTTGTACTCATTGGCGCGATGCAACCTATGGCTACAGATTTAATCCGTAGCTATATATTAAAAATCTTTAGGGCACGGTTATAATCCGTAGCTATAGGTTGCAACCTATGCAACCTATAGCTACGGTTATAATCTGTAGCAAAATATTAAAAATCCCAAATTTAAGGCTACACTTGTCAGATTAGTGGCTACGGTCAGTATCCGTAGCTATTTTGGACATTAAAAAATTTTATATTATCATTTGTTCATTCAATTACCACCTGTACAATCATTCATTCATTCAATTACCACCTGTACAATCATTCATTCATTCAATTACAATCCTTTATTCATTCATTCAATTACAATCCTTCATTCAATCAATTACAATTACAATCCTTCATTCAATCAATTACAATTACAATCAATTACAATCCAATTCATTCAATCAATTACAATTACAATTACAATAATACTGAAAATACAAGCCTTTGGCTTCATTAGAGAAATTAATGTGCTTGCACTTCAGCATGAAATTTCAACAGCTTCGTATATTCCATCATCCTACAAACAGTCATGTCACTCATAAATTAGAATACCCATTGGAGAAAAGAAAGACAAAGTGAAAGAAGTACATCATGTATAACCATTTTTTTCTTAATAAATTAAAAAAAAACTTAAAGAGGAATGAAATTAACACAAAAGAAATGGTCTCACCATATGATTATAGGTTTAGGTTTAGGTTTAGGTTATAGGTTTTGGGATTTGAGAATGAGTTTGGATTTAGGTTATAGGTTTTGGTTATAGGTTTTGGGATTTGAGAATGGGCTCGGGTTTAGGTTATAAGTTTTAGTTTAGGTTATAGGTTTGGTTAAAGTTTAGGTTTTTAGATTTGAGAATGGGTTTGGGTTTAGGTTATAGGTTTTGGGGATTTGAGAATGGGTTCGGGTTTAGGTTATAGGTTTTGGTTTTGGTTTAGGTTATAGGTTTTGGTTTTGGGAATTGATAATGGGTTCGGGTTTAGTTATAGGTTTTGGTTTTGGTTTAGGTTATAGGTTTTGTTTTGGTTTAGGTTAAGGTTTAGGTTATAGGTTTTGGTTTAGGTTAAGGTTTAGGTTTTTTGGATTTGAGAATGTGTTTTGGGTTTAGGTTATAGGTTTTGGTTTTGTTTATGTTTTGGTTAAAGTTTAGGTTTTTGGATTTGAGAATGGGTTCGGGTTTAGGTTATAGGTTTTGGTTTTGGTTTAGGTTATAGGTCTTGGTTAAGGTTTAGGTTTTTGGATTTGAGAATGGTTTTCGCGTTTAAGTTATAGGTTTTGGCTTTGGTTTAGGTTTATAGGTTATGGGATTTGAGAATGGGTTCGGGTTTAGGTTATAGGCTTTGGTTTAGGTTTAGGTTAGGTTTTGGTTTAGGTTTAGGTTAAGGTTTAGGTTTAGGTTATAGGTTTTCTGGATTTGAGAATGGGTTCGGGTTCAGGTTATAGGTTTTGGTTTTGGTTTTAGGTTATAGGTTTTGGGATTTGAGAATGGGTTCGGGTTTAGGTTTAGGTTATGGTTTTGGTTTAGGCTTAGGTTTAGCGTTTTTTGGGATTTGAGAATGGGTTCGGGATTTGGATTTGAGAATGGGTTCGGGATTAGTTATAGGTTTTGGTTTTGGTTAGGTTATAGGTTTTAGTTAAGGTTTAGGTTTTTAGATTTGAGAATGGGTTCGGGTTTAGGTTATAGGTTTTGGTTTAGGTTAAGGTTTAGGGTTTTGGATTTGAGAATGGGTTCGGGTTTAGGTTTTGATTTAGGTTTAGGTTATAGGTTTTGGTTTAGGGGATTTGAGTTTAGGTTATAGGTTTTGGTTTAGGTTATAGGTTTTGGTTTAGGTTAAGGTTTAGGTTTTTAGATTTAAGTAATGGTTCGGGTTTAGGTTATAGGTTTGGTTTTGGTTTTGGTTTAGGTTATAGGTTTTGGGATTTGAGAATGGGCTCGGGTTTAGGTTACAGGTTTTGGTTAAGGTTTAGGTTTAGGTTTAGGTTATAGTGTTTTTTGGGATTTGAGAATAGGTTCGGGATTAGGTTATAAGTTTTGGTTTTGGTTTAGGTTATAGGTTTTGGGATTTGAGAATGGATTCAGGTTTAGGTTATAGGTTTGGTTTTGGTTTAGGTTTAGGTTTTGGTTAAGTTTTAGATTTAGGTTATAGGTTTTTTGGATTTGAGAATGGGTTCGGGTTTAGGTTATAGGTTTTGGGTTTTGGTTTAAGTTATAGGTTTTGGTTTAGGTTTAGTTTATAGGTTTTGGTTTAGGTTAAGGTTAGGTTTAGGTTTTTGGATTTGAGAATGGGTTTGGGTTTAGGTTATAGTTTTGGTTTTGGTTTATAGGTTTTTTTTAAGTTTTCGGTTTTTTGGATTTGAGAAATGGGTTCGGTTTAGGTTCTAGGTTTGGTTTTTTTTTTTAGGTTATAGGTCTTGGTTAGGTTTGTGGTTTTTAGATTTGAGAATGGTTTCGCATTTAAGTTATAGGTTTTGGCTTTGGTTTAGGTTATAGGTTATGGGATTTGAGAATGGGTTCGGGTTTAGGTTATAGGCTTTGGTTTAGGTTATAGTTTTTGGTTTAGGTTTAGGTTAGGTTTAAGGTTTAGGTTTATATAGGTTTTCGGATTTGAGAATAGGTTCGGGTTTAGGTTATAGGTTTTAGTTTTGGTTTAGGTTATAAGTTTTGGGATTTGAGAATGGGTTCGGGTTTAGGTTATAGGTTATGGTTTTGGTTTAGGCTTAGGTTTAGGTTTTTTGGGATTTGAGAATGGGTTCGGGATTAGGTTATAGGTTTTGGTTTTGGTTTGGTTCTAGGTTTTGGTTAAGGTTTAGGTTATAGTTTTGGTTAAGGTTTAGGTTTTGGGATTTGAGAATGGTTTCGGGTTTAGGTTATAGGTTTTGGTTTAGGTTAGGTTTAGGTTTTTAGATTTGAGAATGGGTTCGGGTTTAGGTTTTGATTTAGGTTTAGGTTATAGGTTTTGGTTTAGGGATTTGAGTTTAGGTTATAGGTTTTGTTTAGGTTATAGGTTTGGGTTAGGTTAAGGTTTAGGTTTTTGGATTTAAGTATGGGTCGGGTTTAGGTTATAGGTTTTGGTTTTGGTTTTGGTTTAGGTTATAGGTTTTGGGATTTGAGAATGGGCTCGGGTTTAGGTTACAGGTTTTGGTTAAGGTTTAGGTTAAGGTTTAGGTTTAGGTTTAGGTTATAGGTTTTTTGGGATTTGAGAATAGGTTCGGGATTAGGTTATAAGTTTTGGTTTTGGTTTAGGTTATAGGTTTTTGGGATTTGAGAATGGATTCGGGTTTAGGTTATAGGTTTGGTTTTGGTTAGGTTATAGGTTTTGGTTAAGGTTTAGATTTAGGTTATAGGTTTTGGGATTTGAGAATCGGTTCGGGTTTAGGTTATAGGTTTTGGTTTTGGTTTAGGTTATAGGTTTTGGTTTAGGTTAGGTTAAGGTTAGGTTATAGGTTTTTGGATTTGAGAATGAGTTATGGTTTAGGTTTAGGAATCGGGTTCATGTTCGGGATTGGGTTTAAGTCGGTTGGTTTTCAAGTTTAGGTTTAGGGTTTAGGGTTAATTAGGTTATAGGTTTTGGTTTTGGTTTAGGTTATAGGTTTTGATTTAGGTTTAGGTCAAGGTTTAGGTTATAGGTTTTGGTTTAGGTTAAGGTTTAGGGTTTTTCGATTTGAGAATGGGTTCGGGTTTAGGTTTTGATTTAGGTTAAGGTTTAGGTTTTCGGGTTTAGGTTATAGGTTTTGGTTTAGGGATTTGAGTTTAGGTTATAGGTTTTGGTTTAGGGATTTGAGTTTAGGTTATAAGTTTTGTTTTTGGGAATTGAGAATGGGTTCGGGTTTAGGTTATAGGTTTTGGTTTAGGTTAAGGTCTAGGTTTTTGGATTTGAGAATGGGTTCGGGTTTAGGTTTTGATTTAGGTAGGTTTAGGTTGTTTTCGAGTTTAGGTTATAGGTTTTGGTTTAGGTAGGTCTATTAGGTTTTTGGATTTGAGAATGGGTCGGGTTTAGGTTTTGATTTAGGTTAAGGTTTAGGTTTTCGAGTTTAGGTTATAGGTTTTGGTTTAGGTTAAGGTTTAGGTTTTTGGATTTATGAATGGGTTCGGGTTTAGGTTATAGGTTTTGGTTTTAGTTTTGGTTTAGGTTATAGGTTTTGGTTTAGGTTATAGGTTATAGGTTTTGGGATTTGAGAATGGGTTCGGGTTTAGGCTATAGTTTTGGTTTTAGTTTAGGTTATAGTTTTTGGGATTTGAGAATGGGCTCGGGTTTAGGTTACAAGTTTTGGTTAAGGTTTAGGTTAAGGTTTAGGTTTAAGTTGTTTAGGTTTAGGTTTTTTGGGATTTGAAATAGGTTATGGTTTAGGTTTAGGAATCGGGTTCGTGTTCGGGATTGCGTTTAAGTCTTGGTTTTCAAGTTTAGGTTTAGGTTTAGGTTAGAGAGTTGAGATTAGGATTAGGTGTAGGTTTAGCTCTAGGGAATTGAGTTTAGGTTATAGGTTTTGGTTTAGGTTATTGGTTTTGGTTTATGTTAAGGTTTAGGTTATTGGATTTGAGAATGGGTTCGGGTTTAGGTTATAGGTTTTGGTTTAGGTTATAGGTTTTGGTTTAGGTTATAGGTTATAGGTTTTGGGATTTGAGAATGGGTTCGGGTTTAGGCTATAAGTTTTGGTTTTGGTTTAGGTTATAGGTTTTGGGATTTGAGAATGGGCTCGGGTTTAGGTTACAGGTTTTGGTTAAAGTTTAGGTTAAGGTTTAGGTTAAGTTTAGGTTATAGGTTTTTTTGGGATTTGAGAATGGGTTATGGTTTAGGTTTAGGAATCGGGTTCATGTTCGGGATTGCGTTTAAGTCTTGGTTTTCAAGTTTAGGTTTAGGTTTAGGTTAGAGAGTTGAGGTTAGGATTAGGTGTAGGTTTAGCTCTAGGGAATTGAGTTTAGGTTATAGGTTTAGGGAAAGGTTAGGTTTAGGTATAGGTTTTGGGATTTGGGAATAGTTTTAGGTTATAAGTATAGGTTTAGGTTAGGTTATAGGTTTTTGGCTTTGGTTTAGGTTATAGGTTATGGGATTTGAGAATGGGTTCGGGTTTAGGAATTTGAGTTTAGGTTATAGGTTAGGTTTTAGGGATTTGAGTTAGGTATTGGTTTTGGTTTAGGTTATTGGTTTTGATTTAGTTTAAGGTTTAGGTTATTGGATTTGAGAATGGGTTCGGGTTTAGGTTATAGGTTTTGGTTAGGTTTAGATTTTGGATTTGAGAATGTGTTCGGGTGAGGTTATAGGTTTTGGTTTTAGTTTAGGTTTAGGTTATAGATTTTTGGATTTGAGAATGGGTTATGGTTTAGGTTTAGAAAATCGGGTTCAGGTTCAAGATTGGGTTTAAGTTTGGGTTCAAGTTAAGGTTTAGGTTTAGCATAGGGAGTTGAGATTAGGATATGGTGTAGGTTTAGCTTTAGGGAATTGAGTTTAGGTTATAGGTTTAGGTTTTGGTTTAGGTTAGGGATTTTGATTTAGGTTATAGGTTATAGGTTATAGGTTATAGGATTTGAGAATGGGTTCGGGTGTGGTTCCTGCAATATACAAATATAATACAAATATAACAAACGGCCTGTCCGAATGGCCAGGCCCTTCCAATGCCGTCCCATAGGAAATGGATAGCTTCATCATGGTCATAACAACATAACAGCGGTTCCCCACCTTCCAGGGACCCCCGCTCTTCCAGATAGCTCCGACGCACATCCGGGTCTGCTCCTTTAATCTCGAGCAAATACATAACACGGCCTGTCCAAATGGTCAGGCCCCTCCAATGCCGTCCATAGGAAATGGACAGCTTCATCATGGTCATAACAACGGTTCCCACCTTCCAGGGACCCCCGCTCTTCCGGATAGCTCTGACGCACATCCGGGTCTGCTCCATTAATCTCGAGCAAATACATAAAACGGCCTGTCCAAATGGCCAGGCCCCTCCAATGTCGTCCATAGGAAATGGACAGCTTCATTATGTTCATAACAACGGTTCCCACCTTCCAGGGACCCCGCGCTCTTCCGGATAGCTCCGACGCACATCCGGGTCTGCTCCATTAATCTCGAGCAAATACATAAACACGGCCTGTCCAAATGGCCAGCCCCTCCAATGCCGTCCATAGGAAATGGAGAGCTTCATCACGGTCATAACAGCGGTTCCCACCTTCTAGGGACCCCCGCTCTTCCGGATAGCTCCGACGCACATCCGGGTCTGCTCCATCAATTTCGAGCAAATACATAAATACGGCCTGTCCAAATGGCCAGGTCACTCCAATCATGTGCATTCTTGACAAGAGACATACAGATGCTTGAATCTGAAATACGCAGCTCAAATCCTCACACATGCAAACATCCACCTGAAAGAATGCGCATAACCGTCATGCTTGAGTAATCAATACAGGAATCTACATTTATAGTTCGTGTCTAAAAAAAAGAGCTTTAGTTGTTTTCTCGTTTTTGTAATTTTATGTATTTTGCTTGGTCTATATGATATGTGTGGCAGTTGTTTCTTGTATTTGCACCTACCTGAATAGTTGTACACAACCATTTTCAAATCAATAAAATTACAGGTGGTGTGTGCTCCCACCTTTCTTCAAACAAAAAAAAAAATTGTCTAAGCTATCTCTTTGTTTTCAAATTTTGGCCCCCTCAGCAACAACAGAACTTAATCTATGACCTGGATGATCATATTTGAGGCAGCACCCTTGCATATAATTTATGGCCTATTTATGTATATGCAAGCTACTTATATTTGATTCACCAGATCAAGCAGGACACAAGGTGGCATGCCCAAAATGCATATATTTGTAAGTACTTCTAGTATAAAATGTAAGTAGCTTGCATCTAATTGCTAATGCTTCTATGACAACGCCATTAATAAACATAATCTTACACCATGACTTTTAAGATAACCTTCCAAATCCTAGAAAACAAAAGCCAACAACTACCAGAATAATATAACAGACAATAGCACACTTATTTTTAGGAGCCATGGTGAAAAATTAGCAGAACAGTCATGGAATAACTACAAAAGGCACTGCTACTACCCAATAAATTAATAATTTCGAAACTTGAATTCAGAGAAAATTTATAACTGGAAAAAATAATAAACATGCATATAGGTCACCTCTCAACTTCAACTTATGATTTATAGATGCTTTTGTAAATCAATTGGTATTTGAAAAATGTATGAAAAGAGAAGAAGAAGAAGTGATTCTGGTCATCAAGTGTTGGGAGCCTGGGACTCCTAAATAAATTTTAAAACCCACACACACACACACACAGGTTTAGAGGATTCCACATTTGAAACATAAACAAATCTGGAAGTCCAATGGTGGTAGTTTTCATTGCTAAATTTGATAAAGCGAGTTGGAATTGGTATCTTTTAAACATATATGAAGCAAAAGCATTCGTAATGGAGAGGCGGCATTCTCTTAGTGTGAAAAATAAGAATGGAGAGGCGGCAGTTGCCAATTTCAGTTGCAGTTGCCAATAAATGGTGAATTTTAGTTCTCTTAGTTGCAGTTGCCAATTTATTTTGGGTTGGCAGGGCTGAGAAAAATGAGAATGGAGAGGCGGCATTCTCTTAGTGTGCTATTATTACTCTTAATGGTTAAGGTTAATGTGGGCCCCATTTATTTAGCTGGGTGCTTTTTTGTTGCCTGCTGCTTGTGTGACAGTCACCACTTAAGGTGTGGGATTCTACTGTGCCCTGCAACTCAGGAAAGCACCTATTCAAGTGTGGATAAGTGGTAGGAACCTTATAATAATGCTACCACCAGAATTAAATTTGGCGCACTACGTCAAGAAGACAACATCTCCAAGGAGCTATTCAAGAGACTTACCCATTTTTCTGCTCATTTCTTACATTAGAGGCTTGTGCATAGTGTATAGAGTTGTGTGCAGAATTTTCGAAATGCTAGAACTGTATAGTGTAGAGATCTCTAGAAATGCTAGTTGGATTATCCTAACCACCAATGGGAGGATTTCGATGATTACAAAAGGGCAGTTGGAAAAATGCCCAGCCCTACCAAAGGGAGATCTCAAGGCTTGTGCATAGTGTATAGAGTTTTTGCTAAAAGTCCTATCAAATATGACAAGAAGGTACTTGAGACGACAGGAAGAAAGTTGAAAAAGAACAGTGTTGCTCTTGATATTGTTGATTTTGGTGAAGAAGATGATGGAAACCGGAAAGCTGGAGGCCCTTCTTTCTTCCGTAAACAATAATGAGAGCAGTCACACTATTCATGTTCCTCCTGGTCCCAGTGCACTTTCAGATATTCTTATTAGTACGCCCATATTCACTGGAGATGGGGAAGGAGGAAGCAGTTTTGCTGTAGCTTCTGCAGCTGCAGCAGGTGGTGTGTCTGGATTTGATTTTGGCATGGATCCTAACTTGGATCCCAAGCTGGCTCTTGCCCTACGGGTTTCAATGGAAGAGGAGAGGGCAAGGCAAGAAGCTGCTGCTAAGAAAGCTTCAGATGATGCTACTAAACAATAAAAAGGAGGGGAGCAGGCATCTAGTTCTCAAGATGCAGCTATGGCTGAACCTGTAAGCAGTTCAGGTCCTGGGGCTGATAATAAAAGAGCTGATCCTACAGAGGATGAGACCAAGCCTTAGCAATGTCAATGGACGATCCTAGATCTAGTCAATCTAGTGGTGTGTCTATGGGAGATACAGATATGTCAGAGGCGACTACAGAAGACCAAGAGTTGGATTTTGCCCTTCAAATGTCGTGTGCAGACAGTGCAAAAGATACATCTAGCCAGAATGACATGAGCAAGGTGCTTGGAGACCAATATTTCGTGTCATCTATTCTTTCTTCGCTTTCCTTCCTGGAGTTGACCCTAATGATCCTTCAGTGAAGGATTTGCTGGCATCTCTCCAAGGTCAAACAGAGCAAAAGAGAGATGAAGATAAGCCACCAGCAGAGGGCGAAAAGTGATGGTGCTCTGAAAGCTGTCCATGCCTCCACATGCTCTCCAAAGGTCAGGTTCGTGATATACATACAGAAGGCTCCTAGGAAAGTTTGTGAGAAGTAGACATCTCAGGGCTCTATAGGTATGACTTTGGCTCGTCAGGGCTCTATTAGGCTGGATATGTATTTCAGAACTTTGGTTCCTTCTGATAAATCTTATTTTGTGGTTGTTAGATAAGAAAATAAAAGAAAAGAAAAAAATCTTATGTTGTTGGCATGTGTTGCTATCAATATAGCTAGTCTTTTAAAAGATGCTGTACAAAAATGGCAGAGCTAGTCAAGATGCATTCCAAGGCATTAATGCCCACTTTTTGATGATTGCTTTGTTTACTTATTTTCAATGTAGTACTCGATGATGGTTGTTGACTGCTGGCTTTTGTTTTTGAAGCCACTGGATCCAGGGTCTTCCCTATGTGATTTACATGCAATATTGAGTAAATGCATGCATAATGATGGTTCTAGCATTTTTTTTTTGAAGGTGTTTCTAGCAAAAAAGTAAACACATAAGAAAGAAAATTCACGAAAAAGTTGTTGAATCTACTGGCTTGTATTGTCTCTAAGGTGTGATTCACTAAAAATTGAAGATCATAAAAAACTCACCTATGACTTCTCTGTTCACCAGCAACTAACA
>JAJHSJ010002032.1:0-50591 GCA_021015155.1 Magnolia officinalis
TTTGCACATAAAGTCTTACACTAGGGATACTACTGATCGACTATCCAACATGACCGCTCGTAAGCTCGTTTAGAGATGCGATAGGTGTCAAGGTTCACGGTTATCCCTAGACAACCTCCGGAAGTGCTGACACCTATGACTGGTCCGTGGCCCTTCGTACGTGGGGAATCGACATCATAGGGCCACTCTCCTATCGGAAAAGGCCAAACCAAGTTCGCAGTGGTAACCGTGAACTACTTCACGAAGTGGGCCGCTGCTGAGCCACTGGCGAAAATAACTAAACAGAAGATCATAGATTTTGTGTGGAAGAACATTGTCTGTCGGTTCGAGATACCCCGAACCATTGTTACCGACAATGGAAAGCAGTTCGACAATAGGAGCTTTCGCGAGATGTGCAACAACCTCGGGATCAGGAATGTATACTCATTGCCCCACCATCCTCAAACGAACGGACAAGTTGAGGCGGTCAATAAAATTATCAAACAGCATCTCCAGACCAAGCTTGACCGAGCCAAAGGAGCATGAGCAGAAGAACTCCCGAAGATATTGTGGGCCTATCGAACTACAACCCGAACCGCCATGGGAGAAACTCCTTTCTCCCTTACATATGGTTCGGAAGCCGTCACTCCCGTCGAGATCGGACTACCTTCAGTCCGAATCAATTCATTCAACGCAAAGGATAATGAAGAACTCTTAGCACTCGGACTCGACCTGGTGGACGAACGAAGAGAGAGCTTGACTACGTATGGGGGCTCGGCAGTAGCAGGTAGCTCGGTTCTATAATGCCCGAGTCAAAATCAAACATTTTCGGGTTGGAGACATGATTCTCTGAAAAACGTTTCTCAATACAAAGGAAGTTGGCTCGGGTACATTGGGACCCAACTGGGAAGGACCCTATATTGTCTCAGGAACCATCCGACCGGTAACATATCAGTTAGAAGACCTAGCTGGACAATTATTGACTCATTCGTGGAATGCCGAGAATCTGAAAGTCTATTACCCCTAGAGCTGGCACAACAAAGCAATGAAAAAAGCTCGAAAATAACAGGCATGTAAACTGAGTCGAATGAATAAAGTGAAACTGATCATATTCATTTATCGGTATGTTTGTTACATCGAGTTATATCTTGCTTCAGCCTTACATTGATTAGACTAGGAAGGGTTAAAATAAAAAAGATAGATCGGCCACAACGTGCGAATCTCTTCCTCGACTAATATTATTCTCGAACTTGCGCGAAGCTGGTGTGAGTGCCAAAAATGGATCCGATGATGGTACCAAACCAAAAATGGAGCTGATGATGGTACCAAACTAAAAATTGGAGGTGATGATGGTACCAAAAAAACCGAGCTCTGAGAGTATCAAAGGTCACTCGGGGTAAAACTTCTTGGGTCGGAGTGCTTCAGACTCAATCCCGGTACCACCCGGCCCATCATTGGGCTCAGCTGCTTTAGTCGCCGGATCCTCGGGAGGCCCTTCTTCAAATCTCGAGATGTCAAGATCGGGGAAAACTGCTTCACCACTTGGATGCAAGCCTGATACCCGCCGCATATAGACGATCCCTTTCATCTTCAAACTCTAAAGATTCAAGGAAGTCCTTTATAGCCTTCTACCCCGCCTCTTTCCTGGCCACCTCGAACGCTGCTTTCGTATCGATCTTCAACCGAGTCAGCTTCTCGTCGGAGGCATCAAGAGCCAGGCGGAGCTGCCGACTTTCATCATGGGCCTCCTTCAATAGCAGAGCCATCGGAGCACATTCACCTCTGGCATCCTCAGCTGCCTTCCGAGTAAGGCCCAACTCGTCAGTTAGATGGCCGACCTTAATTGAGGTGATCTCAAGTTGAGCCTCTGTCGTTGCTGCCTGTTTTCGAGCCGCTTCCACTTCTGATACATCTCTCCGAACCTTCTCGGCCTCGGTCAAGTCTCCGCTGGCTCTCAGCAAGCAAGGATCAAGCTGCATAAGGAAAGGTCAGAGTCTGATTAAAACCAAAAGAGACAATGAGCTAAAACATAAGTCTGAATCCTACCTGAAGCAAGATCTTCACAGCTTGGGAGAGTATCTGACTCCCAGGAGCTTCAAAGATGGAGGCAAACTCCTTTTCACTTCGGTGGGAAATAGCCCAAGGGACCATGTCCGCCAGAGCCCGACGGAAGGACGATTGCTCCTGTGGAGCCAACTCCTCCTTAAAGTCTCTCCTCTTCTACTCTAACCCTTCGCCCTGAGACCCGTTCTGCAACGGGACTCGGCTCAGGGGCTGCCCCAGACTCGACCGGAACGTTCTTTGCCCTCTCGTCAGGGTCCAAAAGAACAACTACGGTCGGGACAGCCAAAGTGGTGGCAATTGGGGCGGAAGGCACTATGGTCGATGGAGCAGTTTTTGCCTTCTTTGAAGGCCGAGGTTCTGACAAAAGTACTGACCGGGAAGGAGCTTCAACTTTGCCTTCAGAAGGGGTCGAGCTTCGGCCATCTCTGTGTCGAATAAAACGCAAAGTCAAATAAATTCAAGGAGGATGTGTATGAATAATTGAAAGATACCTATCACGAACAAATCCAGGGCCGAAAGAAGAAGACGTTCTGGTTGTAAAAGAGATTTCCAAGACCTATCTTCTGGGCTCAACGTCCACAGGCCCCTGATCCGAGCCAAAACGTTAGCCGCTAGCTTAGGTTTCTTCTTGGGAATATCTCCATAATATGTTCAGTCAGACTAAGAAGGATTACGACAAGACAAAACGAGGGAAAGGGTATGCTGAGTCACCTGCTTCAGAGAACGCCCGGGGAACGAGAGGTTCGAACAGCCCAGGCTCGGCAGTTCACTAGCGACCACATGCCCAGAACCACCTCTCTCCAGTGCTTATTAGAGGTAGGAGGGTCGGTTATTAAGGAGCCGCCCTTGTTCTGCCAAGAACTCAAGAAATACCAACCGGGCTGCGAAATGTTCGGTCGAACCTGGTATAGGTAGAGGAACTCGTCCATGGTTAGTGGGGGCTATTCTGCCTCAGCCCACAGCACAGCACATCACATCCGAACAAGTTCCTCCACCCATTCGGAACTATCTGTCCGGGTGCAATTCTGAGTCGGGAAAGAAAATCCCGAGCAACAGGTTGTAAGGGTAGACGCATGCCACATTGCATGACAACTTGGAAAATTACGACCATCCCAAGAGGAGGATGGTTGGGCAATTCATTCGGGAGCGGAAGTTGAAGAATCACTGAGTCGGGAATATTATATCCGACTCGGATCCTATCCAAATCCGCCTCAGTCAGAACTGAGGGGATCGGCCCCTTTTGTTCGTCTCCGACTTCCTCACTCTCAGCAGCCTCTCTTTCTTCAACTGTCGACTCAACGAACCGAGCCGATCTCCGTAGGGGAGCCGAATCATTAGTTCCCCCAATCTTGGCCCTCGCCGATTTCCTGGGAAGAGACGACTCAGAAGTTCCTAATTCTTCTTCCTCTTCTTCTAAATCGTCCCCAGGAAAAAAAGGGGGTAGGTCTGCGCGGGGCATGTATTAAGGCAGAGGGACCCTCCGGAGAGGAGCGTTTCGCTGGAATTCCGCCGGACGTCCTAGCAGTGAGCCGAAAAGCCTCATTGGCGCTTATCGCCATTTTCGTCGGTAAGGAGGGCGGTTCAAAAACATCCCAAAAATGCTCTGTTTCGCCCTCATCATCGGAAATCCCCACCCGAGGACTTGAGGGGTGCATTATCGCCAAGTGTCAAAGAGAAAAGGAAATGAGAGAAGACTCATCGGAGAAGCAAAGGACACACAGTTGAGAAGGAAGAAAGAAAGCAAGGACGCAGGAAAATGGCAGACCGCAAGCACAACAGAGGAGAAAGAAGAACGAACGGAAAAAGGAAGAAAAACGTAGCGGATTGGCAAAAGTGCGAAAGATGATCCCATTCCTCCTTTTATAGTGAGCCACGTGGCATCAGCATTTAAGGAGGAGTCGAATCGACGCCTGCTTCGACTCCCCCTTCCGACGAGTGGCGCACGCCGACTGACGCAAGTAACGTCTTCGCCATGCGTCCGACGCTTATAAGTTGACGAAACGGCTTAACGGCTATTCGCTCGTGTGGTCTCGAGTAACGAACCGTCGCGCGTTAAGAACGACACAAGAGGCAATAAATGCTTCATCATAACCTCGATCTCCGGTACATACCGATTTAGCAATACATTACTCCTTAGTGTCGATATAACTGACACCAGGAGTAGGGGGCTACTGTTGGGGAAAAATGTGATAAGTTCGGAGACTCGGTTATTGACTTGATCAGTTTTTATAGAATTGATCCAAGAGTCCGAGCCAATAGTTCGGGTCGAGATTAGACAAAGCTTAAAAGAGAGACTTAACTCGGATTTGTAACGGATATGAATCCCGACCGAGATTGAAAGAGTCCAGAGCCTTAAGTAAGTATTAGACACATCAAGTTGACTCGGTTAATGAGACATCAATGTCTAAAGGGATCCATCAAAGGCCCTAAAACTGAAAGCCACCTGACCGACTACAAAATCGACCTATGTATGGTTGGTTATAGTGTCGGCTATCGAATAGAAGAGAAACATCGGTTCTAAATCAATGTGGATTCATCTGACAGTGGACGAACAAATTTCTTTGTAAGCCAGCCGAGATCATGAATCTATTAAGGCCGAGCCAAGCAAAGGAGATGGTGTAATCTTAAACACCTTCCCGTCCCAAGAATCTTATAAAAGGATCCCCGATCCTGGAAATCTCGGGATCAGGAAATATCCGCAAACAAGGTCAAATCTCTCAATAAATCAGGAGAAAATCCCTTTACGCGGGGATCTCTCACTCCTATAAAAAGAGGGCTTTCCAGAATCAAAGGTACGCAAGAAGAAAAAAACCCAAAAAAGAATTCCTCTTCCTGAGCCCTTATTGACTTAAGCATCGGAGGACCCCCAGCCCAAGCTAGGGTCTCTCTTTTCTCCTTCGCTATATTGCAGGTCGAAGTACAGGAAGAGGCTGATCCAGATCTTCGCATCAACAGAAGTACAGGAAGGGGTTGATCCAATTTTTTGTATCAACAGTTCTCATATAAAATACATTTATCAATCTCAATATACATTTGTTCTCCTCCAAATTATACATGCCCTATAAGAAAATATATGTTAAAACGAATAACCAATATTTAACACACATTAGATGGGCCACTCCCGTTTAACTGTATTTGGGATACTCTCTTGTCACCCATATATTTAAGTGGGCTATATTAAATTTATCTACATATAAAATATGCCACACCATCATCGTGAAAAGAAGTGAGTGCGATAATGATATGAATTCTTCATTGAATGGTTATTACTCTTCTTCACTGCATATAAAGGCTCCTACTCTATCATCTACCTGCTAGGCTTAACTACTTAATAAAAATGGTGTGCTCTCAGTTACTTGCTAAAATAGGTTATTTGGAGATTACGCTCATTTTACTGCACTTATATTACCAACACCCTTTTATGTATGCACCCAAGCTGTTATATTGCTTGTGCCCATTTGTTGTATTGTCATATTGTCAATGCTCTCTCCTGTGACACCCTATGTCAGTGTTATCTATTGTGGCACTCATTGTCTAATAACCAGTTTCCTGCACTTAATGTTTTGCACTCTAGCACCATAAACTTTATTAGTTGTGTATTAAGTGGACTGCAATGATTACCATCAAAGGTAACAATAAAAGATAGCCAATGCTTATTGCTTAATGGTGGTTAATGGAACAAATACTCACTATCCAAAGGTGGGATGTGTATACTGTTTAGAAGACAATTCAAAGTCTCGACGCATATTGTCTCAAGAATGGAGTTACACCTTCTATTCATAATGCAGCCGAAGGAGCCATGCTCATTCAATACTTTAGAAGCATTATTCTCTTTCGACTTACATAGTACAAAGAGTCTAAAACTAGCTGAACACATGTTGGAGTAGGACTTCTCGTCATCTCATTTAAGAGTAGCTTCATGCTATCTGTGCTTACACAGCCTTACACTATTATCAAAAGCATGGCCCCTTGCTCCCTATCTTGAGTTTGAACAATGTCACACACTAGTTTTCTACTTGTTTCCACTTACATATTATTATCGGCCTTTCCCCAATATTCATTTAACTAGGTATTGGATACCTTATACTGGGTACGTAATCATGAGGGAGAGCTATATGTGAGATTTTCTGTTATGCCCTAAACTCGGAAAACGGGCTCACAAAATTTTTGATCGCCGAATCCGGTGCCGACAGCTTTCGTAGTACCCCATTCTCGGCTTCTGGTACCCATATGCCAGATTCCGATCTTAGGTCCTACAAGGAGGATTTTCAGTATGATTTTTTTTTTGTAGTGGAGTATAACCACAAGCATAATCAAGTCACAAAACAACATCACCACATATCCACTATATCAAAAACTTAAAGTACAATGCGGAAAGGGGAAATACAAGGTGATTAAAAAGCTCCAAAATAATCTAATACGCGCTCCTGCCTCAGCGCTGCTGTGAACTAACGTCACCTGCACGCAACGGTCGTGCATAAAATTACAAAAGCTTAGAGGGTGGTGTAAGTGTATGCGCAAGGCAAGTGCCAAGCATACAATATCAGAGTAATATGAAAATATACGGGTACTTTCATAAATACAATCAACTGTACCAAAGCTATGTGATGCAAGGCATGAACGCTATCGGCCATACCAAGGTCATGCGATGCGAGGCATACGTAGCCAAATGTCATATGCGAGATGTAAATCAAGCATGTCAATCCTCATCAAGTACACATATCAGTATAGTTTCTCTCTGAGATATCACCGGGGTCTAATACACTTCACACTGACGGCCGCCTCCAAACCGCACAGCCCAATAAGTGGAATAGACCACACTACCCACCTAACTAGTAGTCTACCAATACCTACCCGGCTCGTCGATAGCAGACTCATTTGCGAGCTGGTCAAACTCAGCCTAGCTACAGCCCCCTCACTTAGGCGAATAAGGCCACACCCCCTTCCAACCGACCACGACACAGTGGGAGACGCGGCCTACTGGCATTCGATACTCCTACGCTCGTGTATCCACTCGGTCTAGACTTCGGAGCATCTCCTAGTACCAAAAAGGTTCTGGGAATTCCACCCAAGGACATCCCAAGTGCCCACAGTGCTAGAACTAAGTATTTTCGGTACCTGATACGGTCATCCACGATGTGCCTATGGAGGCCACGGCCCTGATGTCGTTAGGGCATACAATGATCACGACACACAAATGCGAGATGCATGAATCACGCTATCCAGTTATGCAACAATCCTGCGCGTACCACGCGCTCATGTGGGTAACTCCTATCAGTGAGTCCCATAAATAATCTACTCAATGGCATATGATATGATCAGTCACTACTCATATCAAGCATACATATGATGCGTATGAGCATGAATCATGAAGTTATACTAAGCATGTTATATGGTGATGAACTATCTTCGTAACGAGGATGGGCCTAGACGGCCTACACACAATAAGTATGGGCCTATCAATAGGCCCTAGGGAGAGTTACAATGTGGACATTTAACCAACATTATTCTTACAATGTGGGCATCAAGCCATTATTGCTCCCAAGGCATGGCCCACTATAAACATCATTACATAAACCATGGTGGAATCACACATTGCAATGGACCTTATGTACATCTATTGGGCCTCGATCCCATGGGCCTCCAATACATTAAATGGGTCGTAGCACATGGGCCTCATATATATCAAGGTGGGCCTCAATGAACGGACCACAAAGACATCAAGATGGGCCTCATATATATCAAGGTTGGCCTCAACAGACAGGCCATAAATACATCAAGATGGGCCTCATCACATGCCCAAAAAGAATCATATTGAATGATCATTTGGACCATACCACAAATAGTAGTGGAGATAATAATTTTCACTATTAAATAAATCACAAGGCCCACCATAAAGTTTATTTTTCCACCCAATCAAATCATAAGGTCTTAAGGACCTGGATTAAGAGGGAAAACAAATTCCCTATTGATCCAGAACTTCTGTGACCCAAATGGGTTTCAATGATAGACGTTCAATCCTCCACTACTTTCTGCAGTGTAGTCCACCTGATCAAAGGCTGGACACAACACGGAGTGGCCCTCCGTAATGTATTTAAGATCCAACCAATTCATAAGTTAACATAGTGATAGATGAAGTGAAGACAAATATCAGCTTTATTGGAAACTATTGTGGCCCCTTAGAAGTTTGAACAGTGGATGTCACTGTTCGCATGGTGGGGCCAGTGGTTAGGACCCACACTCCAGTGATGGACGGTTAGGATATGACACATACCTCATGGAGTGGCCCACTGTCCAGCCATCTGGACGGTGTTGGAGTAATGTTTATATGTGTATATATATATTACTGAGGTTTTCCTTAGACGGGGCCCGCATCAGGAGAATCCACCCCACCCATTGAATTCTACAACTCATGACCGATCAAACAAGCCTAATATTCGATGGGTTTTGGTGTATAGAAACATCAGAGTGGGTCCTAATGGATTTTAATGGTAGAAATCACAGTTTTCTATGATATGCCTCGCCAGATAATCGAATTGGCCTCATTTTTTAGCTCAACGCCTAAAATGAGCAAGGGAATGGGATGGACAACGTGGATCAGCCTCATACATCAAGGTGGGGCCTGCATGAGCGGCCCACCCAAAAACCTTAAAGCAAGCTTATATATTTTTTTCTTTGCCGTGAGTACATCCCACTGTCTGTTCACACTTCACTAAGCACGTCCAACGTCTAGGGATGCTGGACGAACGACGTGAATCAAGGTGGGTCCCACATGGACGTTGCCCACTTGATTTGGATAAATCAGATATTTGTGTTTTTCCATCACCATTAAGGTAGGGCCCACATGGCTTGGATGGTGTAAATCCAACACGTCCATCAAGTGGGTCCCACAAAGGTGGACGACTTGGATAAATTACATACATCATGGGGCCATCAACAAGGGGAAAAGAGAGAGAGAGGGAAAGAGAGAGAGAGAGAGAGAGAGAGAGAGAGATCGAGTGATGGAGGGACCCCGGCACTATGGGCCCTCCCTTCCGTACATCACAACATACATCAAGTAGGTCCTATTACATGTGGGCCCACCGATCAAAATCAACGGTGTAGATCCCTTCTCCATCAAAATGAAAGGTCTAGATGACTTCTTTCAAACTTAGAAAAGTAAACATCATGATGGGGTCCATGAAGAATAGCCCCATCATGGAATGATCATGTGAATCATGGTGGGCCATCGGCCACGTCTAGGGTCCAAAGTGAGATCCATACCATCAATCAGTAGGCCCCACTTGGCCCATCATCAAAGCATGAAATCTAGGCCTATAAAACACCCACCGTTCAATCTTCTTGGTCTGATGGAACGCCAATCTTCTTGTGCACTTTGATGGAAGGTGATGAGAATTGAAGGGCTAGGATGATGGATCTTGGGGTAGGAAGTGGGCCACACACACACACTTTTCTCTCCTTGAAATGTTTGGACGTCCACTTTTTTTTTTGTTGCTTGGAAAATTATTGAGAAAGAGAGAGAAATGGTGGTTGTAAGAGAGAGGTGAAGGGTGTGAGTGATGGATGTGAGTGATAGGTGTACTTGACTTGAGAGTTGACTTAGGGTAGGTTACTTGACATGGGGAGAAAGAAAGCATGGGTTGTGTACTTTGATTGATTGATTAATTGATTGATGGGATGGGTTGTAGAGATTCTTTTGGGTTCGCAAATACGCAGTGTTTCTTCTAGATAAACGTGGGCTCACATCTCCTGGCTAGGGTATCGAATCGGTTTGCAAGATGCGGCGTTGGAACCGCGGCGATGGTGCGGTTGCAATAGTACAAGTCTCGGATTAAGCCAACTCAAATCTACGGGATATGACTTAGGGTATCGTGCAAACGTCGATTATAGGTCGCGGGTTGTCGGAATTCGTAGGGAAGGATTGCAGGAGTCGACGGAACAGTATGAACTAGGATACGGGTCTTACATTCTCATTACTTATTTAGGTGATCATCTGACTTTTGAGTATTCCTAGAAAGTAGTGTGCATACCTGTTAGTTACTATACAGGATGTGATGTTAAAGCTAGTAAACCCTTGACGCTATTAGGCTTATTATGTAAACCACGACCTGAAATGTAATAAGAACATAAATTAATTAAGTTAAATAATAAATTGAATTATTTCCTTGGAATTAATGGTATTTCTTATGTACTATAATTAAGAGCCTGAGCCAAATCACACCCTATAGTGAAATAAGAAAGCGAATTAATGATAAAAGTCTTTCAATGTAGCACTATCTTTTCTTATGCGTATCTTGGTAATGTTTATGAATGTCTTGCAAATGTATATGAAAATTCAAACTAATCACAAGTTAAAATACATGTAAATTAATTTATAAGATGGTTGTGCACTATACCTATGTGCACCCCTGAACTCTTAACCCCTCTTTATATATAAATCTTATTTTAGAGGAGAGCATCTAACCTAGAGAAAGCTCTGCATACCTTGCCCTCTTAGATATTACTTGGAGAAAGAGAGAGAAAAGAATGCATCTCATCCATCATTTTACATTCTCTTCTCCACTTCATGTACAGACGTATACGGTTCACTTTGTAGATGGCGTAAGTTTCGCTCGGCCCTACCAAAAAGCAGACAATGGTTTTCCCACCTCTCCCACATAAGATAAATTGGAGAGAGAATTTTTAGAATGAAAGATCTGCATCAAAAAACTTATGTTTGGAAAAGTCATCTCGTAGTCAATCCTACAAACTATATATAAACCATTCCCTTTTGATTTTTTTAATTATAGACATTTCAGATTATTGTGATAAGTTCTTAGGAAATTAATATATGAGAATTGGATCTTTGGATCTAAATAAGTTTAATTACATTTGAACTCAAATTTTTGACAAATTGTATGGTAGATCTTTATGTAAAATTGAAAAAGACATTTACAAGTTCTCCATTGATACCCAGCCCTAGAGAGACATATTCTTAATCCTAAATAAGCATATGTGTTTCATTGGAACTAAAGAAACACTAAGATCTAGATAGATTCATATAAATTGGTGATATTTTCTCAACCATGTCAGATACTCTTCATAGCGATCTATCTTCCTAACAAGAATCTGTTGCTGATGTGGATGCAAGACATTAAGTGATTTGTATAGACACCAAGATAAAGTTCATGCATTCCAACCACGTTAACTCTTGTAGATAGGTCTGAAAAAAATCAGGCCAATTGAATACAAATGGATCTACAAAAGAAAGTAGAATGTGGAAGGAAATATAAATGCATACAAAGTAAAGCATGTTGCCAATGGATAAATCCAAAAAGAGAGACCATTGATTTATTTTAAAGTGAGCTTGATGGACATACTGGTGAACATTCATAAAGACAAGTAAACAAACTTTTGTTCCAATAAGGTATACCAAAGTCTTCATGATAGGAGTACCATAAGCGATCTATCTCTTAAAAGCCTAATTTCCTCCTTAAATATATAGACAATTAAATGAGTTAAAAAATGAGATTTAAGTAGACCACATGGTACCTCAATGGGTAGAGAGGTCGATGTACGATTAGTTTTGCAAATGGGTTACTTGGTTATGAGACACGGGGCGATGGATGCACGATTATATGTATATATGCATGCACGGTTCTTTGTTTCAAAAATTATAAGATTGCTATCATGTAAGTCCAAAGCCTTGTAGGCCCTGAAAATAAGTCAAATCGTGGTAAGATATATGAGTAGATAAGATTACTATCATGTAAGTCCAAAGCCTTGTAGACCTTACTGTTATAAGATTGCAACATAAAAATTAGTTCGATAGATTCGTTATGAAAGATGTAAGGATTATCACAATAATTTTATTTTTTTTATTTTTTGGGTAGGCCATCATATGAATATGATTTTTTTAAAAAAATAAAATAAAATTGAATAACTGCAAAATTATGATATAGGAGTGGAGATTAAAGGTGTATGGCTCAAATAGTTCGAGTGACCTTTAATATAATTTTTACTTGGATCGGACATGTACAAATGAATTTTTAAGAGGCTCCAAAGGTATGGGCGTGTTCACCCTTGGATTTCTTGGTTATTTGTATACGTATGTAAGGTCCTTATATCAAGGTTTCAACGATAGGTTAAGCATATACATAGGTGAAAAATAAGATGAATGGATTAGAATATCGAATGGAAGTGTATATGAATGGATATAATGATCTCGTAGTCGGTATACTATGATTTAGTCTAAAAGCGAAGTGGACGATCAAATTACTTAATCTAATAATTAATAGTTATTTCAACAATCGGTTTGATGAATTGTTGAATATACTATAATATATATAGGCGTGGTAATTGTTATGATGTATAAGAGTGTGTATGTGTGTATGCACTTCTATATATCATTTCCGCCAAGTATAATAAAAATTTATTCACTAAGATATATGCTAAGATATATGAGTAGATAAATATTCATGTACTTACTCGTGCAGAAAAAAAAAAATTCGAGTTCTTATAACTATGACTAAAAATGTAAAAAGTCATGAACGAACGAAAATAGCATTGCCGCTTGAATCGTTACAAATCTAGATAGATACTAAGATCTCTCCTAAGATCTTTCTAAATAGCGATTTGAGAAAAAACCAGCAGTCAACGGCAATACGATTTTCACCCCAAGGTAAAATGGTATTTTCATCCTCTCAAAGTGTGAGATTACCCGTTTTATCTCTTATTAAGTGTGTTCATGCTGTCAAGTGTCCTTTAACCTCCAGATCATGCCATGTGGCAATGTTTCCCCTTTAAGTTTCTACTAATTGTTTAATTACTAAGGCCAACCTTTATAAATAAAGGTCATACCTCTCTCATTTCCAATAATAACATTTTGGCTCAAAATAGAGAGGAGAAATCTTTTAGCAAGTAAGAGTGATGGTGGGAGAGGGAGTGAGTAGTTGGTATGGGGCCGTTCATCCAACTCTTTCAATCTAGCCTACCCCAGCAACCATCTAAGATATCCAATCCACTTATACAAGCATCCAAGACATCTCAACAGTACAAGATTAGTGGAATAGGGTCAAAATTTGAGATCTACAGTCACCTTCTCTTAATAATGTAGTGCCTTAACTCTCATTTCCTCCTGACACACCTCCAAGTACATCAATGGTGATGTAACTTTCACATCTAATTTTTTAGTTCACATTTGTATATTCCTCATCTCATACACCCCTTGCTCATAATTTAAGCGATTTTTAGTTGTATGCTTTGCACCTGTCAAATTTTTGGATCCTAATGCATTATAAGTGGAATCCTACTCAAACCCCTCCATCGCAAAAATCACTTAGTATAATGACTGTTAACAACCATTGCTAAAATTTGCGATAACCATTAACCATCTCTAATGTGAACAAAATGTGACCAGAATTTTGTGACGACTACAAACTGTTATAATTCATAAATTTGCGACATTTTTTTACCATTGAAAATTCTAACGATTCTGAACCACCACAATTCTCACTTTATACGAAATCTCAAATCCTTATTTTCTTATTTCCATCTTCTCGCACTCTCTCTCTCTCTCTCTCTCTCTCTCTCTCTCTCTCTCTCTGATAATTCAATCCATTATAAGACCCGGGCCATTGACAACCCTCTCACCTGCTCATTATTCAAGGCTGAGTATGATTTATTAAAAACTTCTCAACATTTAGGAGGGAGAGATGGAAATGGCTTCTTTTTCTCCACAAAACCTTAATCCTAGAATTTTAAGTTAGTGCTTCAGTATAAATACCTTTCTTTTATATCATTTTTACTCATCTTGTTTTCTCCTCCTCTTCCCAACGCTTTATAGAAAGGTATTCCCCCAAATGGCATCTATATACATTGAAATCTAATAACTTTGTTGTCATTTAGCTGGAAATTGGAATGGCAAATATTCAATTGAGGGAATCTAGCTTTGAGATATTGAAATAAATGGATTTTGGATCAGAATTTTTATTGCATCAGTTGAAGTTGATGGGGGATTAATGTTTATGAGAAGAAAGTAGGGAGCTGGGGAGTTGTTCTCTCTTGAAATCTAGAAGATAGATCTCTTTCCATTTCTATTTTAGGGATTTTGATTTCTTGGGCCATTTCAACCATCAAAACTATTGATTAGTATAACTCCAAATGGAGATATCATACCTAAAAAGATGCCCTTTTTTTTAAAATATTATTTTTGTGTTTCTTATCTTTTTATTTGATTATACCCATTTCTAATCACATGGTTGTGTTAGGATGGGCTATAAAATTTATTTCCAATTATTAACATAATATAATTGAAATCCCTTAGCATTACTATTTAGGGGCTGAAGATCGTTATTCAATTACTAGTTTTCTCCACTTTATTTTTTTGAGAAAATTTTCACTATTTTAATTAATAGTATTTTTATATTGCATCTTAGTATCTTTAATGTTTTAAGAGCAGAGAGATTCTTCTACTAATTCTAGGAAGTTGTTAGTTCTCAATTTGAAGTACTTCTAGGATTTTACTTTCAGAAAGCAACATCACATATGAGGATTCTTTTACAAAGAAATGGGGCTAGAAAGAATGTTGCTTGTGATCATAATATAATATTTGATATTGGTTGCATTAAAGCATTAAAGAAAATCTTCAATTCTAATTTTGTTTTTTTACGTTTGAGATTTCTTTTGTACGAATTTTTTTCCTATGTTTGAAATTGGAATTGAATATGATGAAATCTATATAAAGGAGGTGAATGTACCTGAAATATATGCAGATATGCCATCAATTGAATAAGGATAAAAGAAGAAAAGATATAATTAGTAGCTTGAATTGTAATATTCAACCAAACTCTTATTCCATTTTGAGTTTATCAATTGTTGGAATTAGTTGTGGTAAAGCTTAATAATTTGAATTATTTTAAGCATTTAATGGTTTAGAAAATAAATTAAAACAACCCGATCTTCCTATTTTGTGCATTGTAATTACTAATTTTTAAGAAATTGAAACTCTATTCATGTTAAGAAGACTATAACAGGCTGAGGCCTCTTAGCTATAGAGGCACCGATGTCTTTCTCCTCGTTTTCTCTTATTAGCAAACTTAGTTTAGAGAACATAACAAAGAAGGTGAGGTTATTTTATTATACCACTGTGATTATTTTTTCAATAACCAACTGTATTTTTTTTTACATTGATATTTTGTTCAAAGCAATGGTAATGACATTGTTGTATTTCTTAGGGTATACTTTTTTTATTTTCTGTCGCTTTCTTTTTGTGAAAATCGCATTTTGTTCCATGAGAGAAGTGGTCCCAGAGTTGAGACATTATGCCCAATCAGTGCCTAGTGTTCTTGTGGGCACCAAAGTAGGTCTAGTCCACATGCATTCCACTTCTTTTAAACTTTGTTGATTTTTTAATTGGAATTATGTCTAAAGTCCCCTATGCAGTCATAAAATTATCCAAATTTGTATGAATGATTTGAAATTGAATTGATTTAGACACGAATGTATTTTCAGTCTATAGCTGATATTGTAATTGTTAAGACTTGAGATGGTAGCTCTTAATTAATTTATATCAAAAAATTTATTTCCAAACAGCTAAAACACACTCCAATTCTCCACAATCTTTTTTTTTTTTTTTTTTTGTTGCCTAAATATTTCTTTCTATTAGAGAAGAAATACGTAAGAAAATTACTATAGGCGAGGGATTCGGGCCTCGCTACTTTTTTTAGTATAAGTGAAAATTATCGATGGCCGAAAGATATTGCTACATGTCAGATTAGTGACGGCTTCGGACCATTGGTAAATGAGCTGCTATATGCTCTTTAACGACAGTTTTGGACTGTCATTTTTTCGTTGTTTTGGCATAGTAACATAACACATCGTTACTATTAGTTATCACCTCCTTGAGTTCACCCTAAGTCGAGGCATTGCGATCTCCCTAACAAGTAACTTAAGTAAAGTAGCAATATATATAGTCATTAACATATAAGCATTTTCGCATCTTGCCTACTTGGCATTTGTGATTCTTTTATTTTCTTTATAATTACTAACTTTTCCAAACATCCATTAGGTTGAGACACCGCGATCCCTACTAGTGATATGGAGGAGTAATAGCTCACTAGCTAGTTTCTAGCATCGCCACTAATCAGATTAGTTTGCTGATATAAGGCTTCCCAGAACCCGGAAAATTCCTTAAAATCCTAAATCCTGCAAAGCGATTTTACAAATCTAGCTAACCATAGATTCTAGGCCTCCTTTGGCTAGTGACGACTTCAGATCCTCCAAATACACTATTCTAAGTTTGTCCCATATCCATCCAAAACCAAGACACATCCAAGACAATGTGAGAGGCACATGTGGGTGTGCGCACTTGTCTCAGGGGAGGCTGGTGTTCACAGAGACAATCCTGGTATATATTGAAATACGTTCCAAAACTCATGATTGAAATCTGATTGTCATCAAACTCCTGCTAAACTTTTACAAGAGGTGAGAAATTATCTACCATTCCATCCTTCTGCGTCCCGAAACTGGAATTGTGGCTCTCTAGGAATATAGGAAGTAATTATCTTCTCAAAACAATCTAACTTGCATGAAATGAGGTCAACCAATCCATTCCCAAGATGACCTCAAACTCATGCATCCCCATCAAAATAAGATTAGCCGACAACACTAAATCTCTAATTCTAACAGGACATGATTTACATATCCAATCTAGTACCACAGAACTCCCTATCGGCATAGCAACCATTAATTCCTCCTCTACATGTCCAAGGGATAAATTCAACAGCCATACGTGAAAAAAAAAAAAAAAAAAAAACAAGGAGTGCGTGGCTCTAGAATTGAAAATAACTCCAGCAAGCAAAGAATAAATAACCAAAGTACCTTCCACTACGGCTCCAATGGCAATAGTGTCTCTTTGAGCCACAACATATATGCCCCTAGGTTTGCTGCCATGGGGCCTGACCTGACCTCCCTGTCTCTTTTGTTGTTGTTGTTGTTGTTGTTGCTGTTGCTAACACGAAAGTTGCAATAAAGTACAAGATGTATGACCTGTCTCCCCCGCAACTGTAACAGTTACCCCAAAATAGCTAGATACGGCGTTGGTTGTGTTGGAATTGAAGTAGTACTCTTCATCATCATTTACTTCTTGAAAGCACCGACCTGTGTCTGAGGCACGTTAGGTACAACTTTGCCCTTGCCTTTTGCCTCCCTCTTCTATTCACAGCTCTTTCAAAAATCTTCATTATCCTGTTCCATAATTATGGATCAATCAGCTATGTTTGCATGGGTTTTGAGCTTCATGATCATGTGACTAACTTACTAGGATTAATAGACACTTTTAGATCCCTCTCGAATTCCTTAGCCTTGAGAGTCTTGTCATCAATCATGTGACAAAATGGGACAATTTGGTAAATTTGGCCTCATATTGGCCACGGTCATGTGATCACCATGCTCAAGATTTATAAACTTTACAATCATCTTCTCATGAATACTATTAGGAAAATACTTCTTTTAAAACTTCTCACAGAATATTTTTCATATCCACACTTCTTGTAAAACTTCTCACTGAATATTTTTCATATCCACATCGTCTTCTCCGTCTGATTTGGCCACCATTTTCTACCAATAATCTACTTCTCCTTATAACATTAAAACTACCAAAGTGACCTTCTCCTCCTCATCATAACCCATGACAACGAATACCTTCTCCAACTGTGTTCTACTTTTCTGCCTCCACAGGGCCTGGAAAACCCTTAAAAGTAGGTGGACTAATCCACTTGAATTCCTTCACCAAGCTCCTAACCTTGTCCGGCTCAACTGTTGTGGCCCCCACATTAGTAAGTAGGATAACAAACATGCCCCTGGTGTGGCCCCCACATTAGTAAGCAGACCTGTTGATCTAGGATAACAACCATGCCCCCCAGAGCATGGAAGACCATCAAGTGTTTAGCTACCCTCAGCAGCACCAGAACCTAATACAATCACTAAAAAATTATCTCTAGATTCCACCTAAACATGATCTACAAATGAATACGAAAAGCTTCAGGACTCATTTAAGAATAGACCGCTTAATGGAAATGCTACAAGAAAAAAAAAAAAAAAAAACAAATCACAACTATCAACACATAGGTGCATCCTATCTCCGATGTGCCAAGTATTCAGCAAAACCTAATTAATCCTAAGTCCACTACAACTTAAACTTAGGCTTTGATACCAATCTATCAAGCCTTTAGCTCGACACTTAGATTTTCCAGACTTCGATCCCGCATCTGAAAGCACAAATCAAAAATTTCTATGTTCATAACCCATAATTTAATCACGTAATTGTTACTTAGTATCCATCTAACAAAAAATAAAAAAATTATAAAAGAAATAACCATTCACTCCATTCAATACCAAGGCATCACTATCCAAATTTATGTACAAATATTTTATCCTAAGTCTTTTACAAACAACCAAAACTTTAATAAACTAAATACATCAAAGATCATCAGCAAGTAGTCCAATTCTCAATCACTCCAAGGTGGTCTTATTCCTGAAAGGAAACATCAACATGTGAGCCTAAAATCTCAGTGCATACATTTCAATGCAAGTTTAGAAATTTTATATATATATGCTCGTTTTGAGTAATTATCATTTAACGAAAGTCACATATGAGACATAAAACATCCTTGCCAATAGATAATCCATTCGTACGTTAGCTGGTCAAACTACTACTCCAATCGGCCTACATAAGTGGTCTATTGCTCCCGCCTAACTTCAATCAATGGAAGTTCCAAATTATACCAATTAAGCTTCCTGGACTTCTGAACCAAGAGTCTCAATCTCCTTGCCCATTTATACTATAAGGATTTTCAACCTAAGGGACTTAATTGCCTATATTTTGGCACTCTTAGAACGGCTCATAATTCCATAAATCAACATGATTTTTTTTTATTTTTTTTTTTTTTTTTGTGGCTTTTTGGCATTCTATTAACAGCTCATAATTTCATAAGTGCACACACACACACACACACACACACACACACACACACATATATATATGTGTGTGTGTGTGTGTGTGCGCGTGCGCCTGTATTAATTATATATAAATTTATTTTTTCAAAAAAATGGGTTAATACACAACAATAGGCAAGGCACCACGGCTTGTGGCAACGTAGTTCGCTTCTTTCCTGCCAACACACCATTTATGCATACCGCATAGGGAGCTTATCAGATCGATCAAATCTGGTCTGGTCGGCACCATAACTCTCTGGCTCGGCCCGACATGGCTGAGTCACTGAGTCACACCAGCTCGGTAGCGCTGTCAGCTGACCCCACCTGAAGTTGGCTACAGCCCAGATTTTGAACTTTTCAGGTCCTATTCAAAATTTTGATTTTGCCAAGCCCGTTCCCAGCCCATTCTCCACCTAGTCCTGAGTCGATTCACGTCTAAATGAGTCCATCCAAGCTTCTCAAAACAATGGTTAGAACTGACATACCCAAAAGACAAACAATTTTTTCATGGAAGTAGATATTCCAGACGGCCAAGGATATCCATGTTAGTATCTTGTAACACATGGATACGCCTACAAGACTTCAACCGTTGGATCCCACTGCAGATGGGCCATATGCCAAAACTTGCACCAGTCCTATGACCTAACCACATATTACAAGACTTCTTTAAACATAAATTATAGTTGAATAATGTTAATTTATAACCCATTTTCACAAATTCTTGGCAAGCAACTGGCGTTCATGGTTAAAAGACTTGGAGATTTGACCTGACTCATTCGGCCCTGAGTTGAGTCGGGGACTCGCTAGAGGTGGGGCTGAATTAGCCTGACTCAACTGAGTCAGCAGTGACTCATGGTGTCAAACTGGATCGGGTCCAACGAGTTGGATCAGACTCATCCTAGTCTTAAAACCATGCTAGCATTAGCCCTTCAAGTAAAATAAAATCAGCGATGAACCCAGTTCGAAAACGGCTATTTCTTTTTATTTTTTATTTTTTTATTTACACAAACCAACGCACGAATAAAGAAAATCAATACGACAATGAATTCAGTATCGGTATGCACTAATCGTCAATAGTCATGCGGTTTTCGACCTTGAAGCTTTCTCTTTAGCCATTCGTTCGAAGAGGCTTCCGTCATAGACAGCTCTCACAGTCTCCTTGTGCAGCAACCCGTCCTTGTCCTTGCACAGATAGAGCAGGATTTTCCACTCGCTTAAGGCCGCAATCCTGCAGCCATTGCCACATTTCTTTTGTTAAAGATAGAAAAGATCAAATAGGTGGTTTTCTGTGCATGTGTGATAGAATTGGGCCATTCATCAGGAAGTGTACCATGAACATTTCATGGCCTGATATCAGGTGGGCCCAGCAACTTCAGTAATGAAGAGGGGGCCATACATTTACAAGTAAAATGGGTGGGGTAGAAGGAAAATGGCTAGTGGTAAATATTCAACATGGACATGAAGCACCTATGATTAATGGCCTGAATCTCTCACATGTGCTTGTTAGCACATGTACCCTGAATCGTGCCTTCAATCACCTCTTTCATGCACTCTCATGCAAAAATTGCACTGATCAGATGATCCAATCCATTCTTAATTTGGCCTTCTTTTTTCTATAGACATCCTTTTCCTAGGCCATCAGCAGCATGGTTATGATTGCCTAACAAAGGTAATTCTTTTCTTTAGAATCATAAGCAATCGATGATGGACACCAAAAAATAGATGGATGAAATTACTGATTGGGCCTACTTTTCTGCAAACAATCCTGACCGTCCATATTAAAGGCCATTGATCAAATGGTTAATGTTTGTCAAACCAATGTAATGTTTGGTGAGTATTCAATACAACTAGGAGCACTATAAGCTTACAGCATTTGGTTTGTTGGTTGTTAAAAGCTCTTTCCTAGCGACTTGCTTCAAGCAGAGGTGGTCTGTCTACAAGAAATACTTTGGGGAAGTATTTCTTGTAGACTTTTGGGGATGAAGAGAACTGATGACTTTTGGGGAAGTACCATTACTTGTGGTGCAGTAGGATCTATTTCCCTAGCATGTGACTTTTGTAGGACATCTGTACCATTGAAATGGTAGGTCCACCTAGTGGGCCACACCATTCAAATGAATGGACAAATGACAGTCTGATTCAACATAAACGTGTGGCCCGCCTAGTGAGCAGATCAGCCTGATTTTCAAGAAGGGCGATCATCAAGGCATCTGTACAGGAAATCAGTACCATGACAAGTTGTGGTACTGGTGATCAGTTATCTGTGATAACATGTACTAAAATGTGTTCCATCTTCACCATACTCACCATCCTTTGTAGTCCTTGGGTTCTCGATTCGCCTTGAGCATCGCTGACAACTCTTCCGCCGTAAGAGAGTTACCGTTAGTAAGAGCATGCTTGTGGAAAATTTCCTCAAATTTGGATGGCACAAACCTGATAAAAAATAATAATAATAAGAGTCAACCATAGAAATGTTTCACTGTAGCTGTTTCACACATTTAGTGTATTTGGAGGGAGTCACCAATACTCATCACCTCAGTATAGACTATAGGTGACGTAACACTACTTGCGGCACCATACATGCCACTTGTCCATGCAAAAGGTGGGCCCCACCATGAAGATCACCTAGGACAAAATCATGCTGCTCTGCTAATCAGGTGGGCCACACCAATGGAACATATGGGCAACTTACAGTCTCACTCAACATACAGGTTTTACCAACCTAGTGAGTGGATCAGCCTGATTTTGAAGAATGAGACTATCGCATGTGGATCTTGATCTGGTGTATGGAAGATCAAGTCTTCTACTAGAAGGATATAGTAGATGCAGAGTTACACAGTAATGATTTCCTAAACAAATGCATGTTGGTGGGAAAGATGGTATGTCACCACAAGTTGTGGCAATGTTGCACATAGGTGATTATCAGTTCTCCAGTCTAAAACGTGTGCAATACATACATTCGATTTGGTGGGCCCCACCGTGGATGGACCATTTTCAAAACATTGTACTGATAGTTTAAAATAATAAATAAATAAAATTAAATTAAATAAAATAAAACCTTAAAAGATTTCATTGATAAACAGAGGTCTAAACATTGTACTGACAGTTTGAGCAACCATCTAATGAGTGGCTTGCAAATGGAACCATAGTTTTGGAAACTTGGCACATCAAGTCGACTGGATGCACCTCGCAAGGACTTGAACTGAGTCACAAGCTCAGGCTTTTTTTTTTTATATAAGAATTAAAGAACGACTTTGATACTCTTGTGGTGGATGATCAGTAGCACTCAAAAATAGTAAACTGAGTATATATTTCTAACCGTAATTAAATAATCCAGATAATGGACCCCCTACAGATTGTTCATAAAACAAAAATTACACTGAAATGATGAGTTGATTTTTTTTTTCACACACCCACCCACACTACATGGGCACTCGATCCCTGGTCTCAGTTTTGAAACAGAATCTATCTACCACTGAGCCATGGAACTAGACCCAAATGACGATTCAATTACTGGATATCCAATGAAGGGTCAAAAAAAAAAAAAAAAAAAAAATCATCAGCAGTTCAAACTCAGCAAATGGATTTCAATAGATAAGAGGTTACGATTATCCAATGAGTATGATTAGGTTTCTGACCTATCTATAATGGGTTCATGATTTGGATGGTTCAACCTTAGCTATATATTTGACTAGTCATAACTATTTAATTATTAAGAGGCTGGGTCCACTAAAACTCTGTCAGTTAAGCTTAACCTATAAGCTAGTGTGGGGCACACTTTGATGTTTTCTGACATTTGATCATCCATCATGTGCGCCAAATGTTTTACTTTGCAGCCAAAAACCAGGCCCCATCCAAGACTCAGTTGGGTCATATCAGCATGGCATGGCCCACCTAAGTTTTGGAATGGACTACTGTTGCGGTGTCCATTAATCCTGGAGAGGTATATCTTCTGAATCAGTGTTTTAAATAGCGGTAGCGTGATGCGTAGCGCTCAGCCCTCTATAGCGTGTAGCATAAATACGTAGCGTATAGCGTAAGCTACACGATACTTCTATTTTTTAATTTAAAAATAGGACAAATATAATAAATAGTGAATATATATATATATGCCTAAAAGATGATTCATTTTATAAACTATAAGCATGTTCGAAAAAGTTATTAGTTATCATTTATCAAAAACCAATCCACATATATAAGTCAAATTAAAAAATTATCACATCAACAACTTTCTAAGCAAACCACTTTAATTAATAATGTCTAATTGAAACCACAAGTCACAATTATGAAAAGAAATAAAAATCCTATAGGTTAAAAGTATCAAGTATAATGCAAGTGTTACATTCCTCAACATTAGAAACAAAGAAAACGTGAAAAAAAAAAAAAAAAAAAAAAAATAAAAAATAAAACAGTAAAAAATACATTGTAGCTTACGCTACGGACGTTACGCGCTATATAGTTGTAGCGTACGCTACGACCCCCGTAGCGTACGCTACAGGGGATTTACGCTATTTGGGATGCTACGTAGCGCTATGGCCACGCTACGCTACGTAGCGTACGCTACCGCTACGCTACGGGCGCTATTTGAAACACTGTTCTGAATGAATTGAGGCCCACCATAATGCTTTTCTGACATCCAATCGATCCATCATGTGTGGCCATTCATGTTTTACTTAGCAGCCAAAAGCAGGCCAAACCAAAACTCAGTTGGGCAACACTGTAAAAATCATGTCTAAAACATCTAAAATCATATGGTGTGGTCGACCTGAGTTTTCGAATGGCCTGACTTTTGGGGTGTCCATTAATCTCAGTGGGCGCATCTTCTGAATGAATTGGTCAAACCACACATGCTTGAATGTTTTTAATGGTGGGCCTCCTCATCCCACCTGTTACGCATAAAGAGTCGGTCGATCACTCAAGTCAACCAAACCCAGTTGGACATGAAGTCAGGTTTTTGTGTTTCAGATCTATGAACAGAACATCAAATCATAAAATGAACCACATTCGAAATTCAAGCTTTCAAGTTCAACATCCTGCAAGCAATCCTAAGGATCATTTAATCATTGCAATTTTTAGGCCATGACCGATCGATGGCCTACGGGGCCACAAAAGGAACAGTTCAGATCTTGCACATGTTTTACCTTGTCTTAAAAGGCTTCAAATTTTTGTGTTTGTCAAAATAGTGGTTTGAAGTAATATAAGACCTTGCTTTTAACTAATATTGTCAAAAGAGAAGATGTTTAAAGTCATATATGTTTTTACCTTCCTTCAGCATCGTAGACTCCAGAATCGCTCCCGTGTTTGGCCAGCTTGATGTTTTTCACGTAGATTGGGAAAAGGGGAGATGGCCATTTTCCCTGCATGAAAGAAGGACCTTTGAATATTATCATGTGAAAATTTCATAGAGCTCTTACAGCAGTCGCCTACTAACTTGTGCATGAGAACTTGATTGTTGTGTTCAGGTTATGATTGCTTTGGGTCTATGGAAACATAACGAAATGTGCAATCATTAAAATAAATAAATAAATAAAATAAAAAGAAGTCATTCTTTGTTTTGATTTTTTTTCACCATCCAAACAAGTCCAAGTATAGACTATAAGGGTGCATTTGGGAAAACCCCAGGAAGGTAATCTTTTCACTCTTCGGGACAGCAATGATTTTGGGTTAAGTAAAGCTATTTACCAAACTATATCTCATATGTTAGACCTAAGGCCCAAAAATCAGGTTGGTCCACGATTCAAGTGGACCACACAATTGAAAATAATGTACAAGGAATACCCGCCATTGAAATTGTTTCCCTTAGTGTGGCCCACTTGAATCACAGACAAGCCTAATTTTTGGGCCACGGCTTGTAAAAAATCAAGGGTGGGCACTCCTCTCCCAACTGTTTTCCTTGGTGCCTTGATGTTTATGTGAAATCTGCTACGAACATCTATTGCATAAACCCATGCTAGCCCAAGGCCCAAAAATCAGGTTAGCTTGTGATTCAGGTGGGCCACACAATTGGTAACAGTGTACAGGGTGACACGCACCCTCCAAATTGTTTCCCTTGGTGTGGCCCACCTGAATTATAGACCAGCCTGATTTTTGGGCCTAGGGCTTAATGTGTGATGAAGAAACTGATGGATGAAGTAGGTTTCACATACACATCAAGATGGACCCCATAAAAAATTCAAGGGTGGAAGTGTTTCCCTTAGTTTGGCTCACCTAAATCACGAACCAGCTTGATTTTTGGGCCAAGGGTCTAGGAGTAATGACACATATGATGGTCAAAGTGTATTTGAGGTACACATCATGGTGGGCCATGTAAAAATCAAGAGTGGGAGTGTTCAATGAAGTCGACCTCATGGGAGCTTCCCAAGAGGTTGAGCCAGACATCCACACCATCAATTGGATGCACGCATGTGGTTTAGAATCTAATCCATCCATTGTGTGTGTCCCACTTGTATGAGGGGTCACACCAAATTTTAGGCCATTCCAAAACTTAGGTGGCCCCCACCAAGTGCTTTTAGATGTTTTAGGCATGATGTTACATGGTTTTAGACAGTGTGGCCCACTTAAGTTTTCAGCTAGAGGGGACTCACCAAATGCACAATGTAAATGTCCAACACATCAAGGTGGGCCCCACAAAACTCGACCTCATGGGAAGTTCCCATGTTGTTGACCTCATGGAATTCTCTATAGGCCCCATTGGAATGTGTGTCAAACATCCACACCATCAATTAGATGCAACATTCCATGATGAACCATGACCCTAAAAATCAGGCCAATCCATGACTTAAGTGGGGCATACCATAGAGAGTACTTGAGAGTGGATGCCCGCCCATTGAAACCTTACTGATTGTTGATAGGGCCTACTGAGATATTATTCAGACATCCAACCCTCCATTGTGTCTGCCGCAATTAGATGAGGGGTCAAACCAAATTTCAGGCCATTCCAAAACTCAGGTGGGCCCCACCAAAATTTTTTTGGTGTTTTAGGCATGATTTCACATGGTTCAGATTGTGGCCCACCTGAGTTCCAAATACTGCTGATTTCTGGGACATCCTTTAACTTAGAGGGAAGCCACCAAATGCACGGGGTGGATGTCTGACACACATCACACTGGTACCCACAAAGCTCAAGCTCATGGGAAGCTCCCATGAGAGAGAGAGAGAGAGAGAGAGAGAGAGAGAGAGAGACTTTTGTAGTTGGTGGGGAATGTGGGGCCGCATAATCAGTTTTATGGCAAAACTGTTGAAATTTAGTGGTTTTTTGAAAAAATAAAAAGAAAATTCAAAATTTTCAAAATTTCGGGATTTTGCCGCCAAAACGCTTTTTCCGAAAATTTCAAATCTAAAAGTGCGGTGTGTGCTTTATCCCACATCGGAAATGGTTGAAATAATTTTGTGGTTTATATGAGATGTTGAGAAGGGTATTCTTACTTGGAGCTTTTTGGAGGAGATGAAATAAGGGTTGCGTGTTCCAGTGCGAAGCACTGGAACACACGCACGCACGCGCGCGCGCGCTCGCGCTCGGGCTCGGGCTCGGGCACGGGCGAGGGCAGTGAGGCAGTGTGGCAGTGTGGCTGTAGTGGCGCTAGATGGCGCACTTTGCACTTCGCACGTCCGCATCGTGTCGCAGAGGAGTCGCTCCCTCGCGACCTTACGCGAACCGGCGCGAGTCGGTGCGATGGGTCTAGTGCGATGGGTCTGGTCAGAGCCTTAGGGCGGTGTGGATCTGAAAATCCGAAAAGAGCCTGGGTTTTATAGGTGACTGAGAACGGTCGGATCTAGAATCCGAAACGTCCAGCCGTTTCTAAAAACGGCTCTCTGCCTTGAAAGCCAAACGGTCCGAAAACGGACGGGCCAGGATGATCCAACGGTCAGATCTTTTGATCTAATGACCAGAAACGTCTGGGATTAATGGACAACGGCCAGAAACGTTTTTCAAACGTTCTGGACCATTGAATACCACACAGCAACGGGTCTAAACCAGAGGCCTATATAAACTGGACCATTCCAGTCCGATTTCATCATCTCAACACACCATCTCTCTCATCAAATCAAAAACAGTCCTTAGCTCCATTGTTAGAATATTATGATCATCTCTACCGTCTAAATCTGCCAGAAGAAATCTATTGCATTAAAACTGTTCCTCAGTGGACCTATCGTGATTGCTGCACGCTGGATCCAGATAAGGCTTGTCTTATCCTGGAAGCAATTCGTCTGTAACCCACCAGCAGTGATAAGGGGACGAATCACGCTTTAAGGACAGCGTATTTTATACGTGATTCAGCCTAGTGAAATTGTTCTTTTTCAATTATTATTTTTTTTATTTTCGGTGTATCCAATCAAATTTTCTAACAAAAACTGTTGTATAAGATGCTCTAATGACATCTATAATAATATAGAACATGAGATAGAAAATGAGTCCAACAACCACCCATTTTGAGATGTGATGCGTTAGGATTCCCACCCACCATTATTGAATAATAGCCAGAAATAGGTGTGCACTGACTCACAGCTCACATGACGCAAACTTCTGCACTCACCATCTTGTCATTGACACTTGTCTGACTCTAGTACTAGTAAATAAGCGATCGCATACAACCTTACGTACAATTTTTCTCTCCAACACTTCACGTGGCCAGACAGATCACCTTTATCAAAAATCAAGTTGAAATGCTCAATAGGTGGGCCACACTTGTAAGTTAAGTGATACCGTTGGTTGTTCACTGATACCAAACTGGGTAAACATTTTTGTTTACTCAACAAAAATTCTACTGAGTGAGTCCTTTTTAGCACCTATTTCACTTCATCGAGTGTGAATTAGATGGGGTCCTTACTCTTACTCGGGAGGTAGACTCTTAGGAGTTTCAACACCGGGTCAAGGGTTTGAGTACCCATGGTGGTGAAATTCCACTAGCGTGTACGTGTACAAAAAAAAAAAATAATAATAATAATAAATAAATAAATAAAATAAAATAAAAGAAAAAAGTGTGAACAGATGGGATGTGTAGAAATGCATCCAAACACAACACAAGTTAAAATGGAGTCGTGCTCAAATTGGTTTCGAAGGACCTTTTGAGGGTGCATCCAAACCGTCAAACGGTCTTCTCCATGCTATCCATCTATTTTACCAGCTAATTTTAGGGCATGAGCTCTTAATTAAGCATATCCAAAGTTCAAAGTGGACCCCACCTCAAGAAACAATGGGAAAATGACATCCACCATTGAACCCTTCCTAAGGCCTACAGTGATATTTGTTTGTCATCCAACCTGTTGATTAGGTCACACACATGGATGAATGGAAAACACAAATATCAGCTTGATCTAGAACTTATATGACACCCGAGAATTTTTTTTCAATAGTAGGTGTTCTATTCCCATTGTTTCCCATGGTATGGTTCACTTGAGCTTTGGATATTCTTCAATTTTATGCTCATGCACTTTTTATTTTTATTTTTATTTTATATTTTTCTTTTAACACACACACACCGCCACACACTCACGCTGTAGTGGGATTTTCCCACATATGGGTACTGGAACCCTTAACCAGGTGCTCCTAAGAGTCTACCACCACATATTAGGCTCATGCCCTAAAATGAGCTTAAAAAACAGACAATACATTACAGTGGGCATATCTAACGACATGATAATTGCAATCGAGAAACCATCTAGCAGGGTGCATGGGAGCAATTGAGAAACCATCTAGCAGGGTGCACGGAAAGCTTCCCATGCACCTTGTTGCATTTGAGCAGGTTGGCATCCGCATCACCTATCTGGACCGTCCACTAGTTTCAGTACACTCTTCTGCTACAGTGCAAAAATGCAGCTTTGGATGGACCTCAACATCTGAGGCCGAAATTATCTTCTCCGAATCATCTTACCCATCCATTTTTTCCGGCCACTGATAGTTTGGATCATCCAATCAGTATAATTTCTCTAAGGCAGCATATGAAGAGTGGGCCGGGGGCACGTGGGATGACCATTTCAGGGGCGGGATCCACCGAGGTGGGTGGATCCCTGTGGGGCCAACCATGATGTATTTTCTTCACATCCACACCGTCCATCTACTTTGACAGTTCATTTTAGGGCATGATCCCAAAAATGATCCCAATATAAATCTTAAGTGGACCACACCACCGGAAACAGTATTGATTGAGTACCCACCATTAAAAACTTCTTGGGGCCACCGAATCTATTTTCCATCCAACCTGTTGATAAGGTCACAAAGACCTGGATGAAGGGACCACACAAATATTATCTTAATCCAAAAATTTTGTGGCCGACAAGAATTTTTTAATAGTCAATCACCACTATTCCCTGTGGTGTGGTCCACCTGAGATTTCAATCCGCTTCATTTTGGAATTATGCCTTAAAATGAGTTTCTAAAACAGATGGACAGCGTGTGGATGTAAGGCACATACATCAGGGTGGGCCCCACAGTCAGGGATCCACCGAAGTTGTGGCCGGCCATTTCTAAGTGCACCTTACTCCAATTGCTTTTTTATTTTAATTTTAATATATATATATATATATATATATATATATATATATATATATATATATATATATATTAAGATTCTTGACTTTCACTCCAGACATTCTCTTGCCGGGTCGCAAAGAGAAAGATCTTGTTACTTGAGTATAGAGAAACGCTCTCGTAACTGATGGTACTCCTGGTTGCAGTTAGTTGCAATGAGGCACTTGGACTGTTCAATCCATTGATCTAAATTGTTCATATGGTCCCACGCACATTTCTTAGGCAACCATGCAAGCATCACATCAATCTTAAAACATGAACCATTCAATCAGTGGTCTTCAATATGGACGGTTGAGATCATTTACATACAAATGGGTCCACTTTTGCAAGGTAGCCTGAGAAACATGTTATAGACTTAATGGACAGCTCAGATCAATTGATTGGACTGTATAACTAAATAAGCATCGGTAACGACTTTTACCTATTCCCGTGGATCACGCACTACCAGAATTGGACGTGTACACGATCAGATCATTCATCTAGTGGGCCATTAGTGAATGTACTATGGACTGTAGACCAGAAGCTTATGTGGATTAGATGATGATTGCCATCTGGTTGATGACTTTTTTTCTTTTGTTTTATAATTACTTTTTAAAAGCGTAAGCCGCAGGAAGAAATCGAGTTAGGTCGGGATAACACAATTTCGGTCATGCCAAGTCATAAGAAAAAAAAAAATTTGAAACAGCTCCAAATCTCAGGTGGACCACACCACAGGAATTTGTGGCGATTAAACGCACACCATTAAAAACTTCCTAAGGCCCTAGGCATCCCAGCCTCCAGCCTCTTTATATGGTCACACATACCTGAATGATAGGAAAACACAAATGCCAGCTTAATCTAATACTTCTATAGCGCCCAGTGAATCTTTACTGGTGGGAGTTCAATCACCTCAGTTTCATATAGTATGGTCCAATTGAGATTTAGATCTGTCTCACTTTAGGATCATGGCCTAAAATGAGCTGGCAAAATAGATGGACACAGTAGATATATGCATCATGGTGGAAGCGGATTAGCTGGTGCATTGAGTAAGTTTTGTGGCTCCCATCATTAGGTATGTGTTATATCCAAACTGTCCATCCATTTGACGAGCTCAACATAAGGCTGAGACGAAAAATAGGACAGATCAAAAGATCAATTGGACCACACTGCAAAAAGCAGTGGGGGATTGAACGGCTACCGTTGAAACCCTTTTGGGGGTCGCAGAAGTTTGGATCAATATGATTTATTTATTTTTTTCCCTCTTCATCCAGGTCTTGTAACCTTATGAACAGATTTGATGGAAATAAGCATTATGGTGGGCCCTACAAATGTTTTAATAGTGAAAATCATTATCCACGCTGCTATTTGTAGTGTGGTCCAGTTAACCTTTGGATATGATTCATTTTTTGGCTCATGCACTAAAATGATCTTGAAAACTGGATAAACAGTGTGGATATAATAATTACATCATTTTGGGGGCCATGCAACTTTGATCTCCTTTGAACCGTTGGTACAACTCGGACGTAGAGGAGTGTATGCGCTCATTTCAAACGACGGACGCGGATTAGCCACTGACAGGTTGAGTAGCCTATTGAAATGACGTCACCAAGTTCCGTGGGAACCATCATGATATATGTTTTGTATCCACACGGTCTATCCATTTGAAATATCAATTTATAGCATGAGCCAAAGAATGAGTCAGATCCATAGCTAGAATGGACCCCACCACAGAAAACAGTAGAGAGAGTGATGCCCACCATTAAAAATTTTCAAGGGCCACAAAATTTCCCAATCAAACTGAAATTTGTGTTTTCCCTTCTTTCATGTCTGTCTTTAACTAATGAGCACGTTGGATCTCAGATAAACATCACAGTGACCTTAGGAAGGTTTCATCGTCACTCTTCCCATTTGTTTTCTGTGGCGGAGTCCACTCCGGATTCGGATCCGACACATTCTTTTGTTTCATGCCCTAAAATAATCTATGGATGGCATCATGGTGTCTACTTGGTGACATTACGTAGGGAGTCACACTATTCAACCTGTCAAGTATCTAATCCACGTCCTCCCACGACACGTACATACACTAACTATATAGCTGGTGTGTGGTACACCAGCCAATCCGCGTCCGCGTCCCATCATGGTGGGGCACAGCTTTTCCAGCACGATAACACTGCTTTGAGCTACGTGATGCATTCGAGTCTTTTCTAACATTTTTTTGTGTGGGCCTATATCTGACGGGATGCAATCGAGTCTTTTTGTAATATATTTTGTGTGGACCCATAACTGACAGCAGCAGCCTGACTCAATCAAATCCCGCCGCATTGGTTCACCGGGTGACAATAACCCATGTCCATATCATCCTGCTAGTATGTTATTTACAAGATGAGTGGACCAAAATTACAAAAGCAATCCACCACATGCCCAAACTTTTGGGGACTTACGACAAAGTAGCACTATTTCCGTTGTCAATAATATCTAGTGTGATGTCAGCAATAGACCCCACCATCCAAAAGGGTCAGCCAAGCATTGGATGGCGTTGTCCATGTCCATCTTTTTAGGTATGTCATTGACCTCACTGTTCTTCATAAGAAGATAATGACCATTTTATCCAGGAAGGCCCACAAATAGATAGCTAGAATATTCCTAATCGCATAATTTCTACTAGATGGCCCAATCATGACAGAACCCACCGTGTGAACGGTATCAAATTTCCAATCATCCACCATTGATAAAGTGCACGGCAGAGATTCGGTTGAGATGGGCTACCTCCTTTTCATGATCTTCGTAATCATCACCTATCAGACGGTCAAGAAAGCTTCATATTGTAGGTATAACCGGTTAGATGGTCAAGATCACCTGATGTTGAGATCTTAATGGGGGCGTTCTGGACGAAATCGGATTGCTTGCTTAGTTACTCGTAGGGGTGTACACAAACCGGGCTAGCTCGGTTAGCTCGCTCGACCTAGCCCGAAAAAGCTCGACTCGGCCCGACCCGAAACTGAGTTTGGGTCAGGACGGGCCAATTTTTTAGGCCCGAAAGTGAGTTCAAGCCGAGTTCGGATACCTCCCAGTTCGGCCCGACTCGGTCCGAAATCCGACTCGCCCCGACCCAACCCGACCCGGCCCGACCCGTGTATGACTATATTTAATTTGTATAAAATGTTTTGTTTTATGCTTTATCAAATGTATGTAAATGTATGTAAATATCCTGACTAGTTAGATTTTTTGTGGAGTTTATAGTTCAACTATCTAAACTGTTAATCGAGGGCCTTGTAATGGGACGCGGATTACCTGCCAAAGCCCTTCCCATAAACTTGCTGTAAGGTTCAAAACTGGCCCGAACTCAGGTTCGAAACTAGCCCGAACTCATGTTCGAAACTGGCCCGAACTTGAAGGCCCGAAACTGGCCCGAACTCGCACCGGGCCCGGTTCGGACCGAAGATGTTGGCCTGGTGACTAGGCCCGGTCGGGTTCGAGCCTTGTGTGGCTGTTGAACAGGCCTAGACGGGCCGAGGCCAGTTCGACTCGGCCCGACCCGTGTACACCCCTAATTACTCGGTAGGCTTTTCTGTGAATGTATGGAGTTTGTCCAGACCGTCCATCAGCTTTTCCAGCTCATTTTAGGGTTTGATCCCAACATTTAAGCATACCCAAAGATCAAGTGGACCATGACATAGGAAACAGTTGGCATAATGATTTCCACCGTTAAACCTTTCTAGGCTCACATTGATTTTTATTTCTCATCCAACCTGTTCATAAGATCACACCACCTGTTCATAAGATCACACCACCGACATGGATGAAGGGAAACACAAATACAAGCTTTATCCAAAACTTCTGTAGCTCCCAAGAAATTTTCAACTGTAAACGTTCAATTCGCACTGTTTACTGTTGTGTGGTCCACTTGAGCTTTGGATAGACTTCATTTTTAGGCTTAAGACCTAAAATTATCCGGTAAAATAATGGACGGGTTGGATAAAACACATAAATCATGGTGGACCCCACAGAGTTTACTCAGTACGCAATCCGCTTCCGTTCCGTACAGTGGAGGATTGTGCCCACGGCGTCCTTAGCAAGTAGACCTTTGCTGCAATTTTTTCCCTTCAACCGTCTATTTGCAGGCCACCAATCAAAGGGCCTGGATCAACACATCTGGCATGGTCATCCACATTGCTGGTTCTGGGAGAATTGCCTGTGCCCCGAGCCTACAAGAAGTTCCGGTTGTCCGAAGCTCGTTGGGGCTCATCAACACGTCGGTAAGAAATCCACACCGTCCAACAGGACCTAAAAATGAAACAGATCCAAAACTCCACGAAGGCATACCATAGGAAACAGTGGGGATTGAAGATCCACCGTTGAAAAGTTCGTGGTGGTCAAAGAAGTTTTGGATCAGACTAAAATTTCTTTTTTCGGTTCATCCCAGTGATAGTAACGTTCTGGACGGTTTTGAAGGTATATAAGCATCATGGTGGGCCGTCGGAAGGTTTTAACGGTGGGCATTCCCTCCCCTTATTTATCATGTCCTAACCGCGATCTGGAGCAGATGGACAGAGTCGATTTCTCAGCAGTAGGGTCCACAGAGCTTCCGACTATAGGAACTTCCTGTTGTGGGCGGATTCCCTTCCCTACTGATTCTGCCAAATCTAGCATGAGATCACCATGACAGGTAGACCGCATACCACGAATACGTCCAAATAGAAATATCAGCGAAGGCGGTTGTAACTGATAAGCACACGCGCGAGGAGCCCCACCCATCCGCATGCAACCACACATCCGGAACACGTGTACAAGACCCGAACATTCCATTTAATTTATATTACGTACCCCGTCGACCTGATTTTCAGCCCAAAATATCTAAACCTATGGCCCGCTTGACAAAAAGACCGGATCTCTCACACGTTTGTCATACGCGTACGTGCGATTGCGCGTGAATTGCACAGACTCTAAAGCCAAATGGGAATAGCAAACCTAATTGGGATTTCATTAACTCATTGCATTTCCGAAAAAAAAAAAAAAGTACGTGTCAGGTTCCTCTACCACCGTTGTAGATAATAATTTCGTGCGGGGCCCACCATTTTATAAGCATCAAAGGACGCGGATTGCGTACTACCCCGCCCGTCTCTAGCCACGAACGGACAGTTCTGTTGGCGGGCCCACCGTGATGTATCTGTTTATCCACGCCGTCCATCACTTCTCTTGTATCATTTTAAGGTATGAACACAAAAATGAGTTAGATCCAATGATCAAGTGTATCACACCACATATGACTTTTTGCATTTAATGCCTTATGCATTTAATGCAACCCAAGCTTATTACTTGGTGTGGTCCACTTGAGCGTTGGATCCACCTCATTTTTGTGAACATGCTTTAAAATGATCTGATAGAAGGGATGGACAGCGTGGATAAACACATACATCACGGTGGGCCCGCCCACAAAGAGACGGGCGGGGGTAGGACGCAATCCGCGTCCGGCATCGAACCCGTCCAGTACTGTCGCATCACAGCGAAAATGTGACGCCCCCAAAAAAATTCACGCTGATCGAATATCAGGTGGGCCACCAATCAATCCAATTTGAAGATTTTTGGGTGGCTGTCCATTGTTTTGTACGGCATGGTCACCTGATCATTGGATCAACCGTAGATTTGAGAGGTCTCATTCTGGAGGGTTTGGATGCCACGCAAACAACACAGTGGACCCCACACGAAGCTAGCTGCACGAAATTCTCGTCTACACCAGTGTGTAGAGAGAACCGGCACCAGAAGGGACGAAAAAAAAATCCCCAACACGTGCCATCGGCCGATCGACCTTAGCCAAAATGACCAAAGGCTCCATATGCACCTGGCGCACGTACCTACGTAGAGAGAGAGAGAGAGAGAGAGAGAGAGGACTTGCCGGATTCGTCTTACGACTGAGACCCATGTTAATGAAAAGAGAAGCGAAGGTAGACAACAGCAAACCACTCCCGATGGCACGAAACCCTGAGAAGAATCCCATGAAATTACATTATAAGTCCAAGGGCAAAATTGGAAAACAAATGTGATAAAGCCATATAATAATATTTAAAAAATGAGGTTTGCAGCGGAGAAGAAGCAGTTGCAGGTGATCAGACAAACGAAAAAAATAATATTAAATGGGCATATGAAAAACCTTGGAAAGTCTCCCAAGGGTAGATGATCCCATCTTTGTTTCTGTCAAAGAATTCAACGTGCTTTTGTAAAACGTTCTCGTGGTCGTTTATCTGTGTCTCTTTCATCCCTATATAATATAATTATAGCGAAATTACAATAAAAGACATGGAATTTAGATAAATAAATAAATAAATAATTAGAAATTAGAGAAGCATGCCTGATGTATTGAAACTAGGATTGGCGAGAGAAGAGGAAGACATGCTTCTTTAGAGAGAGAGAGAGAGAGAGAGAGTGGCGTTTGGGAAATAGATGCTTCCAGAAAAAGGAGAGAGAGGTGTTTGGAAAAGAGATGCTATGGGGAATAAATAGAGAGAGATTGAGGCGGCCGGGAGTCGAACGGTAGCCTTTCACATTGCTTTCTATTGTTGTGGGAGAATGATCAAAGGCCCCTCCATAAGTTGGGACGGGGGATTGCGTAATGAGTAACTTAGTACGCGAGTAATCTGTAGTGCCCACCGTGATGCATGTGTCTTATCCTCGCCGTCCATCCATTTTACAAGCTGGCGGGCATGAACCGAAAATTGAAGCATATTAAAAGCTAAAGTGGACCACATCATAGGAAAAAGTGAGGACACACCGTTGAAACCTTTTAAGTTTTAAGGCCCACAATCATTTTTATTTATTATACATGTTCATACAGGAAAACAAGAATATCAGTTTGATCCAAAACTTCATTGATAAGCATTCAATTATGTGGTGTAGCCCACTTAAGCTTTAGATTTGTTTCAATTTTTTTTTTTTTCAAATTTTAAAATAAGCTGCTAAAACAGATGTACGGTATGGATAATACATATACATCATGGTGGGCCCCAAAGAATTTACTCGGCAGGGCAGTTACTCTATACGCGGTCCGCCTACGGTGTAGGCGCGCTCCACGGAGCGGATTGCCTGCCACCCTCTCTTTTCCCGGAGCTGTGAGAGGGGCCCATATAAATGCCCTGTAGAAAATCCACTCCCTCCATGTGTTTTTAAAGACCACGATATTACAGGATTCTAAAAATCAGGCGGTTCATAAACTCATGTGGGCCATACCACACGAAACAGTGGGGATTAAACGCCTTCCATGGAATGGTTTTGTAACAGGATGATATTTGTTCCTACACCGTTCATCTGAGTGTTATTAATTCTATGAACGGTTTGGATGGTATATAAATATTGTGGTCAGCTCCAGAAAAGTTTCAACAGTGAATATTGCTGTTCCCCTGTCTTGTTGGTGTGGCCTACCTGTGTTTTTGATCTTCTTGAATTTTATAATCCTATCCTATTGTTGTCTTTCAAAACAGATGGACGGAGTAGATTTGCAACTGACATTTCTGTGGACCCCACACAAACCCGGGCACAGTGATATCTCTTTGCCCGGGGTCACAGGCAATCTGCTCCCGAACTCCACTATACTGACAAGGTCGCTATCCTATCCAAATGGCTACTGAATTGACGTCACCAAGCTCTGTGGACCACCATGATGCGTGTGTTGTATCCATACCGTCCATCCATTTGGAAAAATCGTTTTATGGCATGAGAAAAATAATGAGATAAATATAAAGTTCAAGTGGACCCCACCATAGAAAACAGTGGGGATAGTGACATCTACGGTTCAAAACTTCTTAGCGGCCACCGAAGTTTCCGATCAAGCATATATTTTTGTTTTCACTTCGTCTATCTTTGTGTTAACTTATGAATAGGTTGTATCTAAAAAATACATCATGGTGTACACCAGCCAATCCGCTTCCCTGTAAGGCGTGTCAAGTACGGTTTCTAATTTTAGGAGGCGGGATTGCGTACCAGTGAGTGAACTCTGTTGGATCCACGTGATTTATGTATTTTATCCACTCCGTCCATCAATTTTAACAGATAATTTTAGAGCTTGAGGAAAAAAAAAAAGACAAACTATATCCAAAGATCAAATGGACCACACTAAGGTAAACAGTGTGTATTAAACTTCTACCATTGAAAATGTCTTGGGGCCACAGAATTTTTGGATCAAGCTGATATTTGTGTTTTCCTTTCATCCATGTCCGTATGATCTAATGAACAGTTTAGATGACAAATAAACATCACTATGGAACCTAGCAAGGTTTCAATGGTGGAAATCATTATTCCCACTGTTTCCGTGTGGCACACTTGAGCTTTGAATATGCTTCGATTTTGGGATCAATCCCTAAGATGAGCTGGAAAAAAAGGATAGACAGTGTGGATAAAGCACATACATCCATGGTGGGCCCAACAGAATTTACTAAGTATGATGATACGATATCTAAAATTAATGGTTTTGCCAGAGTGAGAATAAACCCAAGAGGATGTTACACGGAAAGCCTAGATGGAAATTTTTCCATCCTTCTCTATTTTATTTTCCTTTCTTTAATGGAAAATTTTCGGTTAGAGTTGTACACTAGTAGAGTAAGGCTCAAGTACTCGCTCTACTCAACTCGGAATACTCGACTCGTGTGATTTTGAGCTGACTACGAGCGGGTTTATAAGGCTCATTTAGAAAACAAGTAGAGTACGAGATGAGAAGTACTCGACTCGGTACTCGACTCGTGTACCTGGTATATATAACTCGCTAAAAAAAAAAACCCTACTCTAGTCGTTTTCAAACAGCGCCCGTTCAAAACGAAAACCCTCTTCTTCCCTCCACCCCTCTCTCTCTCTCTCTCTCTCTCTCTCTCTCTCTCTCTCTCTCTCTCTCTCTCTCTCTCTCTCTCTCTCTCTCTCCCAGTGCCCGTCCGGCCCTCCCTCTTCTTCCCTCTCTCTCTCTCTCTCACTCCCTTGTCTCATGTCCGGCGGTGCTAGACCCTGCCGCTCGTCCCTGCGGCCTGTCCGGTGCCCGTGTCCGGTGCTGGAGCTCGTCCCTGCCACTCGTCCAGTGTCGCAGCTAGTCTGCTCGTGTACAGCTCTAGCCGCATGTAACGACCCGTGAATTTCCGTACTTTGGCTCGAGTACCACCTCGACCAGAAATTAATTATGATTAAATCCTTTAGAAATTTAACAAAGTTAACTAGGTACAAAACTCGATTAGCCATGAAATCCGTTGGGATCATTTTAAATACGATCTGCAAGACCCAAAACTTGCAAAATCGTTGACTTTAAGTTACCTTAAAGTTTAGGATCAAACTCATTTCCGGCTACTCTCGGGAATGAATCGAAACTCCGTATCAGGTCTAGACCGCACATCGGAAGTCCGATTAACTCGAAGTAAGGAACTTGGACCGCCTCACTGGGCTTGACAACCATCTCGGAAATCAGGTCCAGATGACGTCCCACGGCCATTCGCTTGAGCCCGGAGCGAGGGAGTGTGAAAATCACTATTTCCTTTACAAAATAAATATCGTGAATAGTGGTCTGGCACCATTCGCTTGCGGATCAGTATTAAGCAACCAGACCGTCAGAATCAGACCAAATTACACCCTCGGATCAGGAAAAATTTCAGGAACATTTACATATACTTAGAATTTCGGATCGTGGCCCACCGACTGTTGAACTAAAAATGGTCCGCCACGTGCGATCTGGGAATCCGATCGAGTCGAAAACGTAATCCCACGTAGATCCATGTGTTGTGAGCTTAAGTCTGACGTTTGGCTCAAGGAGAGCCGCCAGAACCCCTCTTTTGAGCAAAAAAAGTGCCGAAATGCCTATAATAGACGTACCCCTTGAACAGGAGTCTATTTCAGAGAGGTTTTAGGCTATATAAGGGCCTTAGAACAGCCCCTCTCACAGCCATACGAATTTGGGATAAAACCCTAGTGAGAGAGTGAGAAAAGAGAGAGAAATCGTGGGATTTGTGGGAGCACCTTCCTCCTACTGCTTTCGATCTTCACACGGGCTACACCGCCTCTTTCTAGGCGCTTTCCGGCGATATCAACTCCGTTTTAAGGTGAGAAACCCTAACCCTAGATCTGATTTGAGGTGTATAGGCTATAGGTTGTGAAATAGCTAACCGATTTCACTCTTTATGCTAGAAAACTCCCGAATACGGAAGCTCGTCCAACCTTGCTGATTCGTTGAGATTCCAAGGAGCAAGGTGAGGACTTTAGGTGTATAGGTTACGTTTTTCAACGCTTTCAATGTCAGATAATGATAGATTCATGATCTACATGCAAATGCACATGTACAAAGTGCTTCCCGTTTTCTGTTTCGATTAAAGTTGTAAAATATGGAATTTCACATACTCTAGCTATACGTAGAAATACCGTATACGTATTTTTTTGGAAAAGTGATTAACATGTTTATTTGATGTATGGTTATATTACATATGGATAAAATACTTGTTTGGCGAAAGGATTCGCCGTAATACATGTTCGCTTGTAAATACTATGTATGTTGAAATTGTGTATTCTAGAAATACCGTATATGTGTAAATTTTGGAAATGCAATTGTCATGATTAATTGCTGTATGATTATGATATACATGGATAAAATACTCGCAAGGAGAAGGGATAGCCCTAATACAGGTTTTACTAACATACGTCATGTATGTTGAAAAAGTGTACTCCAAGTGTTTGTGTAAATGCTTGTGAGAGTAAATGCTTAGATGTTCGCACCATAGGTCGGTGTTGAGATGGAATTTTCGACTACCTTAGAGACATGTAGGATTCCCTCCATGTGGTTGTTTACTTCAACCACTCACATATGATGTATATGGGTTTGTATCCCTATCTGTATAGTGCCCTATTACATGCTTTACAACATGCTTTATATCATGCTTTATAACATGCCTCCTAGTATGCTTGTATTACTTTGTTTATCATGCTTAAACTCCACATGCTATTGATGAGAACTGTTTGAGTTTGGGACTATGTTTATAGTCCAGACATTCGGTACCAGACTTGAGGTTGTGGCTGAGATTCATGTCACCACAAGGGATGTGTCTGACGAACTCGAGTCGTACTTCGGTTGGCGATAGTGGTTGGCCACATGGAGTGCTTTTGCGCTTCATATCGCCCAACTTATTTTGCACTCGAGCTAGTCAGACTCGTCAAGTAACCCGATATGTCGAATGCGTGTTCACCATGTTTGGTCATTACTGTTTGAACCTAGGGTACCAAACTTACCAGTGGCAATCCCGTTAACCATGGTACCTCGATCCGCTAAGACTCATGAGCCAGACATAGTGGTATGGGACACCGTGGCCGAGCTGTCGGCCTATGCTAGGGCCAAGTGCCTCCCCGTAGTGACCATTGAGTAACCCAAACTCGTGAGCCGAATACGGTGGTATGGGACACTGCATTCGAGCTGTCGATACTTACGGCGAGAGCCGAGTACAGTGAGATCTGTACTCGTGCTGACGGACGACGAGTCCTCTATAGTATCTTCGAGTATACTCTAAGATTTGTGATTGGCGACGAGTCTTTCACAACAACTAGAGTAGGAGTTGAGCCGAGTACGGTGAGACCTGTATTCGAGCTAACGGCTAGTGATTGAGCCGAGTACGGTGAGACCTGTACTCAAGCTGACGGTCAACAATTGAGCCGCATACGGTGAGATCTGTATCTGTGCTGACGGGTGACGAGCCCTTTGTGATGCCTTCGCTATGCCTCTCAAACCATAATATCGTATGAGATTAACTAGGATTGACGACCCTAGAATGGATCATGTTTGGGAATGATACAAGGGAGGTACCTTAGTTTTCCAATACTGTTGCTTGAAACGGACTAATAACAACTCGGTAATCATGCTCATCATTGCACCGCATGTGCCTAGTAGATGTGGAGCACTGAAGGAATATGCATTCGCGAACGTAAGATGATGTCGCATGAGGGTGGTTTGGCAAGGGCATAATTCATCATGTCATTTCATACTTGCATTTAATAAGAGTAGTTAAACTTGTTTGATTGTACCGCTTTATCATTACTGCTTGATTGAGCTGATAACATGTTAACCTATGCTTTATTATTCCACTGAGTTAGCTACTCACTCCCACGTTACGGGACGGTGTTTGCAACACCAACCAGACTCTATCGCAGGTATAGATGGCGCGTCGGTTCAGGAGCCGGAGCCTGATTTCGACGAGGACCAGGATGAGTTCTCATTTATGCAGTACTCGGACTGCTTTGCTTAGGCCGACTGCATCGCGGGAATTTCAGGACTCATCTTTTAGATTGTATTTTGATTTTTGACTCAAAACAGTACATGTATATGGGTACTCAGTTAGTATTCATACTCAGGCGTTCATGAAAATTTTGTTTCTTTACATACTTTAAATATACAATTTCAGTCTTCCGCTTGCCTTTATACAATTGAACTGGAGTATGAATTACTATTTTGATATAATCTCACTCATGTTTATTACTCTAACTCAGACAACATTTAACCATCATTATTTATGTTGCATAAGTGATGCGTTGGAACTCGGGAGTTGAGTTCATACTCGACCCCCGAATTTTAGGGTGTTATACCGCAGCTCGTCTCTGCCACTCGTCCGATGCCGCAAATGGTCCCTACCACTCGTCTGTCATCCCTGCCCTGCACGCACATGTGAGTCCATATACATACTTTCTTTTCTTTTTCTTTTTATTAATGTATGCCTAATGCGTTGGTTATTCTGAAATTTTCTTTTTTTTCTTTTTTTTCCAAGTGGAACCTTGATTTGTGATTCAAATCTGCCCAAGATGGATGGAGAAAATTGGCATCAAATATTCAAATCTATCCAATTTTTTAAATCACCTTGATTTGTGATTCAAATCGCCTCGAAAACTTGGACTCGACTCGACTCGTTTTCTACTCGTACTCGGCTCGTACTGGGTGAGTAGAGTACGAGCATGGAGTCCATACTCGTTGGCCGAGTAGAGCCGAGTACGAGCAAAACTTGGGTGTTAAGAGCCAAGTACGAGTAGTGCGATACTCGGCTCGACTCGACTCGTGTACAGCTCTATTTCCAGTCCCCTAACCTTGTTGGTTCCACCCCAATCCTTGCAATTTTGTAATAAGATCTAGTCCACCATTTTTCTAATGTTTCAAACCATTTACGTGCGCAGGGATTTATTTGGTACTTTGGTAGTGTATGATGCTTTACAAGCATACACGCAGCAATGGTATGTGTTGAGGTCAAAATCTGTATCACCCTCCACTCCATGCGGTGACAAACACTGATCCTGCACAAGGGGTGAACAAAGAAGACCCTGGCTAAGCCGGGGGACCCAAGGATGCCTAAGTCAGGTCAAGGGAATCTGGGTCTAAGTTGAATGTAGAGAGAGGGTGTAAGATCTTGCGTACCTATAGCAATGAGATCCCCTTATATTTATACCTGCACTTCGGATGATCTACGTCCGTTAGTCTCGGCACGACTTACTCAATCAGTTAGATTCTGTGATCGTAGAGATTTCGACCACGATTTAGGAATTATGTAAAATATTGTGTCTTAGAGGAGCATATATACGGGTGAGATATCCGGTCGTGTTCGCGTATGGCAGTTTCTTAGTTTGGCATCCGGAATGTACACGTGCAGCCTCGGCCCTGGATTCAGAACTGAGATACTTCCGACCTCAAGCCTCGGAACTTGATTAGCATGTAGGCATGACTTTCTTAGAGTTACTAAATAAGATCGCTAGGAGCTGAGGCAGGCTTTGACTCAGATTAAGAGTGAACCTGACCCCACTTGTTCACTAGTCGCAGTCCTCTGAGGTTTCCTTTCCGAGCTCTGGGTAGGTAGCGGACTTAATTCGTTGAGTTGGATTTTCCCATAACAGAGCCCCTTACTCTTTTAGTCCGAGCTCGGACTTAGAGAGTAAATACTTGGGAGACGAAACGACACTCATATCTCTGCTGTCGATTGAGATGATTGGGGCGCAATTAATGCGAGTCACTCATCTGCGATCTTGTGTGCGGCACGACAGCTACGTTGTAAGTGCTATGGTCTCATGCTCCTTTGGTTGTCAAATTTTGATGTGTCAAAACATCTATCTGTGTCTTGTGCTTGTATGGTGATTTATATGTATTCAAGACACTGCATAAACACTTCATGACATTATTGAAGTTCAAGAAGCTACAATGTTGAAGTCTCAAGAAGCTACATTATTGAAGTTCAAGAAGCTACAATGTTGAAGTTCAAGTCTTAAGAAACAACTCAAGAAATGACTTCAAGACTAATAAGCAACGCATGAAGTAGTTTTTATGCTGATGAAGATCTCAAGTTTAAAGCTACAACAAGTTCAAGATCTCAAGCCTGATATGGTTCAAAAAAAAATCTACATTCGTTGAATGGTTGAAGTTCAATGTCCATACGACATGGTTCAGGTTTGAATTACCTTAGGTTGACCCTTTAAGTAGGTCACTTTGGATACATAAATCAAATGTTTATTTTATATAAGTTTGGTTTATTCTACGACCAGTCCTTGCTCTTGTTCGACCAGTCCTAGCATTGGTTCGACTAGTCCAAGAAATTCCACGACCAGTCCTAAGTTGTTGAAGATTTTTTAGAATTTTTTGGTACACCACGACCAGTCCTGGAGGTCCTTCGACCGGTCGTAGGTGTGGCTTCGACTCGTCCACGACCAGTCGTAGAGCTACGACTCAAGTCCAACAACGTAATCTATGGTCCTACGACCAGTCGTAGAGATCTACGACCAGTCGTAGGTGACCCACGACCAGTCGTAGGCTTCTCACGACCAGTCGTGGAACGACTTTCAAAGATCGCGCTCAATATTTCAAATATCCGTTAGAGCTACGACCAGTCGAAGGTTTCTAAGACCAGTCGTAGGAGCGATTTTTGCTTCTATAAATTGAAACAAATTCAGAGTTTTCACACTTCAACTCGATTCAATTCAAGAAATTTCAAGTGATCACTCTGAGATAAGTCTGTGTTTATTTTAAGCTACATTGTGCTTATTTAATATTCCTTTTGCTAGCTTATTTAATTTGATTTTGTTTCCGTATTCCAATTTTTTTTTGAAAAGAGGAATTATCTTATTCCTTCTTCTTGGAATCAAAATCAAATATAGCTACGCCCAACTAGTTAAAATCTAAAATCAATTAGAATTTAGAACCATATGAATGTGAGTATTGGAAATTGAACTTTGACATTCAATCATCTACTCCGATTGGTTCTACCGGGCTGCTACGAAAAGGAGAAATCCAGGTATTTTACAATTCTGTAAAATTTATTTACTTTTGGTTTTGTTTGAGGTTAAGCCAGAAAAATCTCATTGTATTGGTTTTGTTTGAGGTTGAACCAGAAAAAATCTCATTGTATTGGTTATCTGAGGAGAGCCAAAAACTCAGAAAAGAGGGGTTTTTGAATTGTGTAAGCCCAAGTGAAAAAGACACAATTGTAAAGGTTTTTGGTGAACCTGTGAAAACCTATTTGATAGTGAACGCTAATATCCCCTGTGTGAGGATATTAGGAGTGGAGTAGCTTTCTGTGTGGCTGTTGAAAGACAGTTGGTGTACACACAGGCGAACCACTATAACTCTTGTCTTGTGGATTGAATGCTTCTTTAATTTTCATATCTTTTATCATTCAATTGTGTGGAATGTACAAGTGGATGTGAATGTTGTAACTATTTACATTTCAAGCAAGTGTGGGGATTGTTGTAATAATTTAGATCTATACTTCTGCATTTAATTTCAATTCTTTGCTATTTCATTTACTTCTATTAAAATTGAGTCCTTGATCCAAAAGATGTTCTAGAAATAAGGTTGTCCTACCATAAGCCCTTGTTTATTATGGTGTAAGGTTGTCCTTAGAACTGAATTTGTATCAATCTCTCAATACTTATTTATCAAGGTGATTTAAATTTAGCATTGTGAATTGATTCATAATTGTAAGGCTATTGGTTTACTTTATTTCCGCTGGTTTTATTTTAAATTTGGCATAGTCCTATTCACCACCCCCCCCCTCCCTCTAGGACATATAGCTTGGCCTTTTCAAGTGGTATCAGAGCCTAATAGCTCATTTTGTTGCTTTTTATTTGGATTTATTTCCTGAGCTAACGATCTAAGCTATATAAAAAGATGTCAAATTTTGATAGCCTTTCAGTTACTAGGCCTCCACCCTTTGATGGCTCCAACTATGCCTATTGGAAAGCCAGAATGAGGATCTTCCTCAAATCAATGGATGAAAGTGTGTGGCAAGCCACAGTGACTGAATGGAATCCTCCTATCATGGAAGTAACTGGAGTTGATGGTTCAAAATCTATGAAAATTACACCGTATTTCCAATGGACCACACTTCAGAAAAATGAGAGTAGTGCTAATGCTAAAGCACTAAATGCAATCACTTGCGCACTATCACCGGATGAGTTCAAAAGAATCATATCCTGTGATACTGCAAAGCAAGCCTGGGATATTTTAGAAATGACACACGAAGGTACATCAATTGTCAAGAAATCTAAAGTCCAACTCCTCACAACTAAATTTGAAGAAATTCATATGGAGGAAAATGAAATGTTTATGGACTTTTACACTAGATTGAATGACATTGTAAACTCAATGTGGGGTCTTGGCGATAAGATCCCAGAAAGTAAAGTGTGTGCAAAAATACTACGCTCTCTTCCTGAACGGTTCAATTCTAAGGTAACCGCAATCCAGGAACTTCGTGATACGGATAATATGAGGGTAGAAGAATTAGTTGGTTCTTTACAAACCTATGAATTAAGTTTTAAAGCTCCTAAAGGTAAATCTATTGCTTTGAAGTCATCTAAAAGTATTACTCAAGAAAATTCAGATTCAGAAAAGTCTGAAGATGATATGGCCCTTTTGGCGAAAAAGTTTTATAAGATTTTCAAAAGTAAGAAAAGAGTCGACTTTCAAAAGGTAAATGAAAAGAAACGTTCTAAACCTAAGTCTAAAACTTGGAAGTCATTGAAAGATAGTCAATGTTACAACTGTCAAGAATATGGGCATTTAGCAAACAAATGTCCTAAAAAGGACAGATCCAAAAGGAAGGGTACGTTGGCTACTTGGGATGAATCGTCTGATTCTGGAGCCTCTTCTGAATCAGAAAATTCAGAAACCGAGTCGGGCAGTGAACTTAAGGCCCTTATGACTCTAGCCAAGTTTACCTTTTCAGATCACGATGATTCAACAAGTGAAGAAAATTTGGATAGTGATCATGAAAATGATGAAGATCTTCAAGATGCTTACAATGCCTTATATAAGGAAAGTTGTAAAATTGCTGTCAAAATTAAACTTCAAAAAGAAAAGTTTTTTAAACTTAAAGAATGTTTTGAAACCCTTGTTTTAGAAAAATCCCAAATTTCAGATTGTTTTGAAAAATCAAAGTGTGATCTGGAATTCAAAACCTCCCTGATTGAAAATTTGAAATCTGAAAATGAGAAACTTAAAAATGAAGTATCTTCTCTTCTGAGTTTGAAGGACACATGGAGATATGCCCAAGGTGATCCAAAATTAGAAAAATTATTATCCGGATCAAGAAAATGTGGCGATCGATCCGGGTTGGGCTATGATAAAAACACATCTCCTAAACAGAAGAATACTCCTTCCAATTTTGTGAAAGGAGAGACTTCTAACTCAAAAGGAAAAGGTACTAGTCAAGTTTTTTCTAAAAATACAAAAACTTTTCAAAAACCCAAAAGCAGCTATATAAATTTCAAAAATCAGATTCGAAACCCACTAGCTGAAAAAATTGTTGATTTACTTAAGGAACTATTAAAATCTAACTCTGTAGGACACTCTTACAACTGTAAACAAAAGAAGACCAACTATTCTCCTAAACCCAAAACAGTTCTAAAATGGGTTCCTAAGGTTGCCTGTTTGGTTGCTCACACTGCTTTCAAAGCTACAAGCCATTCGAAATGGTACCTAGATAGTGGATGCTCCAGACATATGACAGGCGACAAGGCACTATTCACCGATCTTAAAGATATGACTGATGGGTCAGTCACATTTGGTGATGGTAGCAACTGCAAGATAATTGGCAAAGGTACGGTCCAACTCTATAACCTTCCCTTATTTAAAAATGTTTTATATGTTGAGGGTTTAAAACACAACCTGTTGAGCATATCTCAAATATGCGATAACAACCATAATGTTAAATTTTCTAATCAAGGTTGTGAAATTATAAACGAAAAGGGTTCTGTAATATTAACTGGTCGCAGAACTTCTGAAAACTGCTATATAGTAAGCAATGGTAGCTCATCTAAACAAACGTGCTACATGGTCCATACCGATGAGACAGAATTATGGCATAAACGCCTTGGACATGTACACTACCGAAATTTATACAGATTGAGCAAAAGTGAACTAATTAGAGGTCTACCTAAGATGCAAAAAGTAGACAAGATTTGTGGTGAATGCCAGTATGGTAAACAAACTAGGAGCTCTCACAAAAAGGTGAACTCCAATACCACCACAAGACCACTCGAGCTTCTCCACATGGATCTTATAGGACCAACAAGAACGGAAAGTCGAGGTGGCAAAAAGTACATCTTAGTTATTGTAGATGATTATACAAGATACACTTGGGTTTCATTCTTGAGAGACAAATCAGAAACCCTTGATGAAGTGAAAAAGATTATAAAACGGATTCAAACTGAAAAATGTTCTCAAGTCAACAAGATCCGTAGTGATCATGGATCCGAATTCGAAAATAGCGGTTTTGAGAAATTCTGTAGCGATCAGGGAATATCGCATGAATTCTCTGCACCTAAAACTCCTCAACAAAATGGAATTGTCGAGAGGAAGAATAGAGTGCTTCAAGAAATGGGAAATGTTATGTTAAATAGCATGAAGCTCCCTAGGAATCTCTGGGCTGAAGCAGTGAATACAGCCTGCTACATTATTAACCGTGTTTATATTTGTAAATCTAATAATAAAACGGCTTATGAAATGTGGTTTGAGAAAAAGCCTTCTGTCAAATACTTTCGAGTTTTTGGCAGCAAGTGCTATATTTTGCGTGACCGTGAAATTTGGGAAAGTTTGACACTAAAAGTGATGAAGGGATCTTTTTAGGATATTCTTTAAACAGTCGTGCATATCGTGTTCTGAACAACAGGACCGGTGTGATTCAAGAGTCAATAAATGTTGTGATTGACGATCTTTTGAATACACCTGTCCCTAGTTCAGATAATGATGAAGTGCTTATACTTGAAAAACAAGAAACTTCATCAAGTGAAACTAATTCTGAATTAAGGACTGTTAAAGATCATCCAACTTCTCAAATACTTGGAAACCCTCTCACTGGTGTGCGCACTCGTAGACAATTAGAGGACATATGTAACTACGTATGCTTTACATCCAGATTGAACCGGTTAACGTAAAAGAAGCACTTTCGGATGAAAACTGGATTCTTGCGATGCAAGAAGAACTTAATCAGTTTGTCAGAAATGATGTCTGGTACCTTGTTCCTAGACCTAAAGATAAACATATTATTGGAACAAAATGGATTTTCAAAAACAAATCTGATGAACTTGGAAATATTATTCGAAATATAGCAAGACTAGTTGTACAGGGGTATACACAAATTGAAGGTATTGACTATAATGAAACATTTTCCCCTGTAGCTCGTCTTGAATCAATCAGACTTTTTATCTCCATTGCTTGTTTTAGGAAGATTAAAATTTACCAAATGGATGTAAAAAGTGCCTTTCTGAATGGTGATTTACATGAAGAGGTATATGTTGAACAACCTACAGGGTTTGAAGATCCTAAATTTACTGATCATGTGTATCGTCTTAAGAAGGCTCTTTATGGTCTGAAAAAAGCTCCCAGAGCATGGTACGAAAACTGACTAAGTTTTTACTGAGTCATAATTTTCAGATGGGATGTGTTGATAAGACGCTCTTTGTTAAGAAACATAACGATGATATTCTAATGGTTCAAATATATGTTGACGATATTATTTATGGATCAACCTGTACTAACATGACTGTTGAGTTTGCAGATTTAATGAAGTCTAAATTCTAAATGAGCATGGTTGGAGAATTAAACTATTTCCTAGGGTTGCAAGTAAAACAACAACCTGATGGAATTTTTATCTCTCAAACTAAATATGCTCTGAATTTAATTAAGAAATTTGGATTTGAGAAAGGTAAAAATTTTGATACTCCTATGAGTACAACTTTGAGACTCTCAAAAGACTCTGCAGGTAATGATGTGGATCCTAAATTGTATCGTAGTTTGATTGGTAGTTTGCTTTATTTGACTGCTAGTAGACCAGATATCGCTTTGAGTGTTGGTATTTGTGCTCGTTATCAATCAAATCCTAAAGAATCTCACTTAATGCTGTTAAGCGGATTATGCGATATGTCGCAAGTTCTACTAAACTGGGTCTCTGGTATCCACATGAGACTAATGTTCAATTAGCCGGGTACGCAGATGCTGACTGGGCTGGAAACATTGATGATAGGAAATCAACCAGTGGTGGTTGTTTCTACATTGGAAATTGTCTGTTTCTTGGTTTAGCAAAAAGCAAAGTTCTATATCGCTATCAACAGCTGAGGCTGAATACATTGCTGCTGGAAATGCATGTACTCAACTTGTTTGGATGAAACGTATGTTAAGCGATTATGGAATTACTCAGGATTCTATGATTTTATTTTGTGATAATTCCAGTGCAATAAATATCTCTAAAAATCCAGTTCAGCATTCACGTACTAAGCATATTGACATTAGATTTCATTACATTCGTGAATTAGTGGAAGAAAAATTAATATATTTGGATTACATTCCAACCGAGACTCAACTTGCGGACATTTTCACTAAACCGCTCGACAAAAGCAGGTTTAATAAATAAAGTTTGATCTCGGTATGTGCAATTTAAATTGAATTTGCATGATTTGGTGTATCATAATGTACATAAGTTTGATGTTTTATTTGCTTAAATTTGAAAATTATTTGAAAAAATTGCAAATTTGAGTCGGTACTCGACCAGTCGTGAGTGTACACGACCGGTCGTGAACGACGGTCGAACACTTACACGACCGT